>CAUYQG010209545.1:0-23682 GCA_963574415.1 Tarsius wallacei
AGAATTTTTTTTTTTTGAGCTGAAGTCTCACTCTGTCGCCCAGACTGGAGTGCAGTGGCCACTCCCGGCCACCGCAGCCTCGACCTGCCGGGCTCCGGCGATCCTTCCGCCTCAGCCTTCCAAGTAGCTGGAACTACAGGCGCGCGCTACCACGCCCAGCTAGTTTTTTTGATTTATTGTAGAGATGAGGTCTCGCCAGGTTGCCCAGGTGGGTCTCAAACCCGCGGGCTCAGGCAATCCACTCACCTCGGCCTCCCAAGGCGTGGGATTACAGGCTGAGCCACCGAGTCCGGCTTTCTGTAATCGCATTTTCTAAAGATATCTGCCCCATCGGAGTTAACAGCACTGATAAACACGGAGTGGAAATGGGGAGAAGACACAAAGAGTTTTAGTTTCAGTTTTTTGAAATGCAGGAAATGAATAAAAGGTGAGTGATCACTGCGCTTAGAGATACTTTTGTTTTTTAAAAAAAATTCCCATAAAAAGGTAAGAGTTAATGGGATGGCTCCATTTATATTTCATAGCCCAGGAGTGATATATTTTTCCCTCAAGAAAGAGGTGGAATTCACTCTTCCTGAAAACCATGTCTTAATGCTGGTCACTGGATAGGGAGCCCTAAAATGTTGTGGCCTGTGAGAAATATTGAGAATCAGGAGACAGAGGGGAATCCTTAGTGCTATTGTAAGTTTGTTTTCTGATCTTCACACATCTACCTCCTCGGGACGTTGTGGACAGTTTAAAATTCTTGTGACGTGAAGTAGCTCATTTCTTCCTCTGTAGCTAGCATGACTTGCAGATTCTTAAAGAAGTTAACGCGTGTGTGTGTGTGTCTGCATGTGTGCTTGTGTGTGGGTTGCGCGCGTGTGTGTCTGAGTGCAAACGGACTGGCTCTTCTGGGACATTTCTGAGCAAGCTGGGCTGTGGGAAAAGACGCTGGGGTCTTACACAGCAGGGGCCTGAAGTCTGGAAGGTTGACAACAGCTGCCAGCCCCTCCTGACAAGGCTGAGAAATGAGAAGGGGCCTGGTCTGTCCTTTCAGTGATGGACGGAGGGGGCGTGCTCTTGAAGAAGTTTTTGGGACTCTTGGGATGAATTTCAACCTTCCAGAGGGCAGCCTCAATGTGATCTATTCCTGGGGTCTCTGGGGTCACCAGGCATGGGGAACAGAGATCCGTCTGCGTGTCTCCCCAAGAGCGTGGGGTGGTCGAGGACTGGTAGGCATCCCCTAGCAGCAGAGTCGGGCCCAGGCCCATGATAAATCTCCCCTCTGCTTAGCTCTTCAAGCTCTGTTTCTGCCGAGTGCTCTCGCTTCCTTTACAAGGACAGAAACGAAGGGTACCACCAATCCCCCACGGAGTCCATTAAGTAAGGGACTCCCGAAGGAACAGCTGATTCCTGTGAGGGAACTGCCTGGGGAGGAGACTGAGATGTTCTTTTCCAGCTTGAGCTGGGCAAGAATGCCGAGAAAGCCTTCACAGCATGTCACTTTTTTTTTTCTCTCTCTCAAGATTATTTTGGCTTTGTGGGGTCCTCTGAGGTTCCATACAAATGTCAGCATTGATTTCATCCATTTCTGTATGAAATACCATTGGAATTTTGATAGGGATTGTGTTGAATCTGTAGATCGCTTTGGGTAGTATAACCATTTCAATAATATTAATTCTTTCAGCCCCTGAACACAGGATATATTTCCAATTTTTGCACCTTCTTTAATTTCTTTCATCAATGTTTTACAGTTTTCTCTGTATGTATTTTTCACTTCCTTCATTAAATTTATTCCTATAGGTACGTTATTCTTTTTGCTGATGTTATGAATGGGACTGTTTTCTTGGTTTCTGGTTTGAGGTAGATTGCTATCGGTGAAAAGGAATGAAACTGGTTTTGTACATTGATTTTGTATCCTGCTATTTTGTTGAATTCTTTAGTTCTATCAGGTTTTTTTCCATGGAGTCTAGGGATTTCTATATATAGAAAACTCTAAATTATACATGTTACCTGCAAACAGGGATTGTTTTACTTCTTCCCTTCTGATTTAATGCATTTGATTATTTTTTTTCTTGTCTGATTGCTGTTGCTATGACTTCCAGGACTATGAGAATGGGCATCTTTGTCTTGAACCAGATTTTATAGAAAAACCTCTTTTTCCTTATTGATTGCAATATTAGTCATGGAATTTTCGTAAATGATCTTTATTATATCAAGAAAATTTCCTTCTATACCCAGTTTGTTGAAAGTCTTTATATGAAAGGATGTTGAACTGTGTCAAATGCTTTTTCTTCATGTATCAAGATGATTGTGTAGTTTTTACCTCTCATTCTGTTATATGGTGTATCACATTGATTTATTTATATATGTTAATGGAGAAAAAATTTTCTTCAATAAATGCTGTTGGGAAAACTGGATATCCATATGCAAAAGAATGAAATTTGTACCTTTATCTTGCCTCACATACAAAAATCAGTTCAAAATGAATTAAAGACCTAAACATAAGACCTGAAACTGCAGAAGCCTTAGAAGAAAACATAAGACAAAAGTTCCTTGATATTGGGCTTGGCAATGATTTTTTTGGACATGACCCCAAATGCTCAAGCAACAAAAGCAAAAATAAACAAGTGGGTCTGTATCAAACTAAACACCTTCTGCACAGTCAGGGAGACAAGAACCAGAGTGAAGAGACAGCCTATGGGAGGAAAGAAAATATTTGCAAACCATACGCCTGATAAGGGGTTAATATCCAATTGACATAAGGAGCTCACACAAGGTGATATCATACTGTGGTGTTGATTTCCATATCTCTGATGATTAGTGATGTAGAGTCCCGTTCTTATACCTGTTGGCCATCTTTATGTCTTCTTTGGAAAAATAAGGACCTGTTCAATCTTTGAGTCATTTCCCAACTGGATTATTTGTTGATTTGCTTTTTAGCTGTGTGAGCACCTTATATAGTTTGAATATTAGCCCTTTAACAGGTGTAATCTCTAATTGTTCAGCAAGGATGACAAACCCACTCATCCTGGCTAACATGAGGGATGCTACTTGTTTACCAAGTGCAGCTTCAGCCTTGCTCTGGGCGCCCCGTCTTCTAGGTAAGAGTCCTGAAGTCACCAATTCAGGAAGCACTCTGGCTTCTAACAGTATCCAGTGCAGAGCAAAACCCTGCATCCTTGAACTCTTTGCCAAATTAGTGAGTACCTTCCAAATCCTACGATGTATCCTTCCTAACAGCCTCTCACTGAGATGTCCCATGGCATGTGTCTCACTCATTGCAATGAGACAATAGACCCAGTTTTTGTCGACTGAAGGTGTGTTCCTGGTGTCTTTGGCTGTAGGACATTGACAGCATTTGCCCAATGGATAATTATGTCCCATTACAGAGGTTTCACTGTCAGTCTGAAAGATAGCATAGCATGGGGGAAAAGAATGGGATCTTTGGAATTTGACACAGTTAAGTTCAAATTCTGGCTCCACCTTTAACTCTGTTTAAGCTTCTAGTTCCTCATCTATTATTGGAGTATTTAATACAACATTCCTGGCACACTGTCTTCCTTGGGGTTAACACTCAATAATGGTATTATCGCCATCAGATGAAAAACAGATGACTTTTCTTTTGTTATAATTTTTTTTTTGACTTGGAGTCTCACTCCACTGCCCAGGCTGGAATGCAGTGGCACACTCATGACCACCCCAGCCTCGACCTGCTGGGCTCCGGTGGTCCTTCCGCCTCAGCCTTCCAAGTAGCCGGAACTAAAGTCTCATGCTACCACACCCGGCTATTTTTTTTTTTAGGTTTTTTAGGTTTATCGTAGAGACGCGATCTCACCAAGTTGCCAGGCTGGTCTTGAACCTGTGGGCTCAGGCAATCCACTTGCCCCGGCCTCCCAAAGTGCTGGGATTACAGGCTGAGCCACTGAGCCCGGCCTGTTATAATTTATTCTGTTATATTTGAATACATTTTCAAGTACAAGATTATGAGACCTACACATATATTTGTATTAGATACGTGAATGGTTACGAATTATATAGTGTTAAAAGTTTTTAAAAATCTAATTTCTTGTAAGACTCTAAAACGGATGCATCTCTTGCTATCACTAGCTTTTCTTGTTTCTCTCCAAACTTAGAAATACAGCAGCAAGTTCACAGAAGTTAAGTAACTTAGTGCTGCTTTATTTGGGAAGTTTTGCAGCTCATTTGTTGAACAGACGTGGGGCAGCTTCTTTCTGAACACCATTTGAGAAATGATATAGCACTGGAGCCACCCAATGACAAGAGAAAAGGGCATATGGATGGAGTTGACCATGAAGGTGTTGTTTTTCTGACTTCAAGTCTAGGGTAATGGTCTGCTGATGGATACCCTCTGCTTACCCCGAGTCACTGAGGACTCCTATGTCTAGCAAGGAAGAAATGCACAGTTGTGTCAAAAGTCAAAATGGCCGTGGAGACTTGATACTCAAGAGGTGTGTGTGTGTGTGTGTGTGTGTGTGTGTGTGTGTGCGCGCGCGCACATGTGCATGCCTCTGAAGCAGTTTTAGTTGAAAGAGAAATGTAATGCCCATTTTAGCCAGACTAGGTATCAGAGTTAACCTTCCTAATCAAACGAGGGACTTTCTGCCAACTGGTCGTTCTCACATAAAGTGAATATATTTTAGGAATGTAATTAGATTTTTTTCATACTCCATTTGGCCCTTAGAAAGTTTCTCTTCAATTATTCTTAAGCCCATTTGTATTTCCTTTAACAAGACAATAAACTTGCTCTTGGAGATTCGCTTTTCTTAGCACACAAGATTCGCTTTTCTTGTGTACACGTGAGGATAAGTGTGATTTAAGAATTCATTTTCTGTCAATTTTATTTACATATTATTTAAAGCAGTTATTCCAAGTCTACACTTGAAAATGCTTGATGTAGATAATTCAGGTCAACTTAGGCTGCCTTGTTTGTCTAACACTCTCCAGATCATTTTGACCAGGACCTTGTGATTTTTACTACCTCACCTGAATAGCCCACGTGCCTAAACCTCTCTGTGGTTTAGTGATTCCAGGAGACAGAGGCAAGAAACATCTTGTGCTGAGATCCCAGAGGCCAGATTGGTGCTAAGCCTTAACTCTTCATGAGGTCTCCCTCGAATCTTCTGTGTGGATCCGTGGGTGGCAACGTCTTAGATACGCATCTTGGGTTGGCATGACCTGACATCACAGCACTGTTGGATGTAAATCCACCACCCATGCATTTTGTCTGTTGCTCACTCACATTCTGCCATAGAGACAGGTTCTTCCGTGGCCTCTCCTGTTCCTGCTTGTAGTCACGTAAACATCTACCTAAGAGGACAGACTCTTTGGGCGTCGGTCAATTATTGCTCTGTGAATTCTTTGAGTTTCTGCATATGCTGGGTTGCCCCATTGGTTTTCACTGTGTTTCACTGAATAGAAATTCTAGAGTGCCCATATAAGTCATCTTCTAAACCAGTTCGCTGTTGAGAGCACTGAAATGCTGAACCCAACGAATGCTGGGAAAACAACACAAACGGAGGGGTGTGGTTACCTTGTCTTTAGAGCATTGCAACTTGTACTTTAAGTGGAATTTAATGAAAAATTAGTTAATGGGCCAACATGAACATCCCTAGAACACAGTTCTAAAAAAGAAACTGAGAGGTAAATAAAGCTGTTTACCTAAAGGCTCTCTCTAGTCAAGGTCCTTTGAGCTTTATAAAACATGGTAAATATTTGCACTTGACTTTGTAGAAATAAACCTTGATGAGAAGAGAGTTTGAAGTGGAATGCATCCACTTTCTATGCAATATTTGATTTAAATTCAGTTTCTAGGACCCTCAGATGAACGTGGCTGGTGTATCAAAGGACTGAACTTAATTTATTGTGACCTTAAAAACACAGCTAGCTAACATATGAGTGAATATATATATACAGAAAAAAAAATTCACTCCCTTAAGAGCAATCGGGGGCCACATATATCAAATTTCTTGGCATGCTGTGAATATTAATAACCCCAAAGTGCCAATGTCAAATGAGTTGACTTAAAATCGCAGAACTGGATAATCTCAAAATCTCTAAACAAGGCCTAGCATCTTTGAATCTTGAATACCAGCGAGTTCTTGGACTCCAATTGTTTATTTTTCCTTTTCTTTCCTTTTAAAAAATTTGAACAAGCTCTTTTTCTTGACACAAAAAAGTAAGAAAAATATTTCACATACATAAATGATTTGAACAACAGAAATTTGTTCTTCACCATTCTAGGGCTTGGAAAGTCCAAGATCAAGGTGTCAGCGGATTCAGTTCCTGCTGAGGACACTCTCCCTGGGTTGTGGATGGGCGCCTTACGACTGCATCCTCACATGGCAGAGAACAAGCCCTCTGTGTCTCTTCCTCTTCTTTTAAGGAACAGCTCTAATGGATAAGGATTAGGGTCCTGCCCTTAATTATCTTAATTATTTCCCGATGGGCCCTATCTTCAAAATACAGTCACGTTGGAAGTTAGAGCTTGAAAGTGAAGAATTATTAAGACTAGTTTGGACTTTAGAATGGGTCTATGGGGGAAACCATATATTTCCTTTGTATTTATGTTTTATTTTGTTTAATATCAAAATGTGTTTGCAACCATGAGCAGTAGGCAAATACATTCTGGGTGGGGGGAATTGGAGGGGGGCTGCCTAGAAAGTATATTTCTTAGGAATATGGAGAATGCAGGTATTTCTGTAAACATCCAGTATTTGTAGTTTTATTAGATGGCGGTTTTCTCTGATTAACTATTTGATGTGGCGTGGCAATGTCACCTGTCTCAGGATGCCGTGCGCAGCCTGGTTCTTGGCATGTGATGGTCAGGCAAGGTCTCTGGGCAGGCTGGCTCTAGCTTCAAGGGGAATAAAATCCTGCTCCCTGCTGTTTGAGATAGGCTAAAAGATGTTGTCCATGTCCTAGGAAAGAGGTTTCCATTCATTTCAAGACTGATAATTTTCTCTTAAAGTGTCAAGTTATATTTTAATGTTGACATAGTGTCCCTTTGGGATTCGTGTCTGGCAGGTTATTGAAATTTTTCGTACCTCAACTTATTTTGTATCTTGTTCGGGGAGAAAAGAACTTAAAGTGGGTAGGTTTTTATTGCAAGAAGTACTTTTCTGTTCTCTATGATAATACCTGAAAGCTTAAAACAAAGATATAAACTATACAGGAAGTAATTAAAATTCTTCTTTATTCTTATTTCATTTTCACATTTGGGAAAATTGTCACCAGTATTTTTGAGATCTCGTTTTAGGAGTTTCATCTTTCACCTCTGCATTTGTATTATTTTTGTATTCTCCGTGCAATTTTTAGTTTTGAGGCAGTTTCGCCCAAGGGACACACCTTGTAGTCGCCTCTAATGGCCAGCAATGAATGAGCAGTGGAGGGAACAGAAGGTTTATGGCTTTTGTTGGTTGTTGTTGTTAAGGGGAAAAAATTAACACACTTCATCAAACCTCCCTTTCCTTTCTTTATCCTCCCCTCCATCCCACCCTCCTTCCCTTGGGATCTCAATGGTGTGATTGGTGTGGTTTCCACACAAAAGAAGATTTATTGCTTTAATGTCTTTGTGACTTAGTTTTATGTGATCTTCCTGGGGACACCAGGGAGTGCCTTCTATCCTTTTCATATGCGTTGTAATCCCCTTTGAGACAAAAATACACGTTCATGGGAGAAGAACAAAGCTGTCCTATCATCTTGAATCTTGTGTTTCTGAGTTAAGTGTTTGGCATCAGTGACAAAGTAAGGTCAGACACTGAGGACAAGAAGGATGAATGCCAAGTATATGGAAAGCACGCAATTGATGCATCTCACACTTCTTAAATTCTTCTCTGTGAACACCGTGGTTACTATGTCTGAAGATGGTTACCAAATGGACACGCACCTCCAAAAAAGATTTTTCATTGCTTCTTATTTTACTTAGATGTTGGATTGAGTTACTTAGTTTTAACCTTGAACTATTTTCTTAAAAATTTATTTGAGATTTAAAAAATACATAGAGGGGCAGTCGTTGTGGCAGGAAGTGTTCAGGGAAACTTCTGAAGGTGGTTTTTGTGGTAAGGCGAGCACCTCAGCCAATGTGGAAGGAATTAGAAGTAAACGTATGCCACTGGCTCTGGCTGTAGCTTGAATTAGAAGTTTTGCAAAGTTATTGATCTATCAAGTAGACCAATAATTCTATATAAATGAGTAAATTGGTTTTCTTATCCATTATTGCACTTACTTTAGTGTGTTTTGGCTTAGAATAAAATGTCATTGATATCTACCTTATGCTTACACGTTGAACAAGTCGACCACATTCATGATTGAATTGATGCCTCACGAGAACTCCAGGTCCATACCATCTCTCCCGTTTTACAGGCAATGGATCTGAGATTCAAATGAACAAGTGGCTTCCCAAGGCCAAAGAAAAGTGCCAGGCCTTTTAAATTCTTCCTCAGATGTGAAGTCTTTTCTATTCTTCACTGGCATAGAAATCTCAAGTCGTTGAGGTCTGTAGACACTTACGTCCTTACCAAGAGACCAGGATTTTCAAAGAAATGAGATAAGATGATTTCAGTTCTTTGGGACCTTCTTCTTATGGTGTGTGTCAGAACACTTTTGGATTGCAAATAATGACACTGTCTAGCTTCTGATTCAACCAATTCTGATATTTGTCCTACTCTGCACTTTCAGCTAGCTACATGAAAGATTTTTTAAGGCATATTTTTCACCTAACCAATTTGATTTGGGTTATCTGAGTTGGTTGACTCAGAAGCTAAACAGTGTCACCAAGATCTGCCTTCTAAAGTTGTGCTTTGTCTGAAAGCTGGTTTCCTTGTTTTCTAGAAAATATTCAGGGCAATCTAGCAGACACAGAGGATTGCCAAGCAGCATTCTGGTCAAACTGTTGATGTCAAATGACCAGATGGTCTGGCCAGGGAAGGAAAGTTGCTGACCTGGTCTCTCCTGACACTGTGTGGGGTCACCCTCTTCAAAAGTCTATGGGCTCTCTGGTCCGGGGAGGATCCTGGAATGCAAATCTGAGCAGCATCCTTCAGGAAGAGGGGGAAAGTGCACACTATTCTAGTAAATTGATAATGCCTATCTAGTGTTTCAAGTCTACGGACATTGAAGCCTAATTCTCAGTTTTAGAATAGAATCTTCAGCACAAGAGTTCTGACCTTGCTCAAAAGGAGGAAGTTGACCTGACTTTTGTTCTTTCCACTCTCTCTCTTGGTGAGCACTGCGTGGTTGTGGTTATGCATCTCATAAGTTTGGGGATCATTTTATTTAAATCCTGATTCTGAAGTTTTATATGGAGCATAAATACCCAGGCGCCTGTTTTATTTCTCTCTTCAAACTTCAAGCTTCGTAAAAACAGAGAGTTTTCTAATTTTTGTTTGGGTCTTCCATGGTCCTTAGCATAGTGGGTAGATGCTCAACAAGCACTAGCTAGACTACGTTATGGTCTATTCAGTGATGGCTTAAGTCTAGGAAAGTGCCTCGTTGGCCGGAGTTTGCCAGTTTTTGACTAACATTATTAAAGAAAATCCGACTTGACTTCAATAATTGACTCAGTTCAATTTCAGCAAAATTTTTTTGTACTCTGACTACATAATCTAAGTTATTTTGGCTGGTTGGGATACTTAACATTAAAAAAACACTCAAGACCAAATTCCTGTTCACAGAAGCTTGCAGAGCTGTGAGGGGTCATAGATCAAAGAAGAGAAAGATGTATGTAGCAACATCAGAAGTGTCGCACAAAAGCTATGTACTTGGCCATGGAAACTGGGGGGGGCGCTGGTGAGAGGGAAAGAGAGGTGGGGGGAGAGGGAAGGGGAGGGGAGGGGAGCAAAAGGAGGGGGAAGGAGAGGGAGGGGAAAGGGGAGGAGTAAGGGGGGAGGAGAGGAGAGGGGAGGAGAAGGGGAGGAGTAAGGGGGGAGGAGAGGAGAGGGGAGGGGAAGGGAGGGCTCCCTTAAATCCAAATATCCGGCATATTTTTTAAGGCACAGCAGGTGTTGCATTCTGATGTATCAGTTCTGCAACCAAAACACGCCTTGCCCAACTTCTCTCGCTCTTAATTTCCTAAAGGAAAACTCCCTGAGGAAAAGAGACCCCAGCCTTTGAAACGGTTGGTGAGGTAGGCCATTGATCGTTTTCAACATCAGGTGGCAAATTCCGGCCCTTTGTGGACAGGACTTATCGAAGCAGAAACTCTAGTGGCATTGGGTGAGAGAAGGAAGAAGGGGAAGAGAGAGGCGGAAGGAAACATTTCCGTATCTTATTAATGTAACATGTGCAGATATAGCAACACCTCCAACACTGTCCCCGTCTAGTCTGGCTCCAGGAGGCCGAGGGGGGTTTGGGGTTGGAGAGAGCCATGAGGCATCAGAGCTGAGGGTTGAAAGGCACCCCTAGAAGTTTGCCCGTTAGTTCCCATTTGAGAGCAAAGGCCATGCCTCTCTGGGGCATTCTGAACACCTCTGGCTTTTCCTCCAGAAGTTGGATGTTTAGGATAAGGAAAGGACTCAGTCTTTTAAAACAACACCTGAGTGACTTCTTAAATTTAGTCAGAATCTCTAAGTCTTTTTTTTTTTTTTTTTTGGGTTGGCGTCTCACTCTGTCGCCCAGACTGGAGTGCAGTGGCCGCTCCCGGCCACCGCAGCCTCGACCCGCTGGGCTCCGGCGATCCTTCCGCCTCAGCCTTCCGAGTAGCTGGAACTACAGGCGTGCGCTACTACGCCCGGCTGATTTTTTTTTTTTATTTATTGTAGAGATGAGGTCTCGCTTGCCCAGGTGGGTCTCGAACCCGCGGGCTCAGGCAATCCACTCACCTCAGCCTCCCAAGGCGCGGGATTACAGGCTGAGCCACCGAGCCCGGCCAGAATCTCTAATTCTTAAAGCCACCTATTATTGACTGGACTGTACCACCACCCCCCAATTTGTAGGTTTAAGTCTTGACCCTAATATGACTGTATTTAGCGAAAGGGTCTTTAAGGAGTTAATAAAGGCTAAATGAAGTCATAACAACCGGTTTCCAATTCAATAGGGTCAGTGTCCTCACAAAGAAAAGAAAGGGATACCAGGGATGCACGCAGAGAAAAGGCCACATGAAGACTCAGCGAGCAGGTGGCCATCTGCAAGACAGAAGGAAAGCCCTCACCAGACACCAACCATGCTGGCACTCTGATCTTGGACTGTTTGGGGGTCCAGAGCCCTGAGAAAGTAAGTTTTTGCAGTTTAAGCCACCCAGCCTGTGTCATTCTGTAAGGGCAACCTGAGCAGGGGAATACACCCACCCCCAAACAGACCACCATTCTATACTCTAGCCGAGAATTACACAGAAGGACACCCTAAACTTCCCATGCTGGGACATTTCCCAGCAGCTTAGAAGGTGTTCTTGGTGGGGGAATGTATACTTTGATTCCTTACAATTATTTTTATTCTGTATTTTTTGTGTGTGTGTGTGTGTGTGAGTTGGAGTCTCACTCTGTCGCCCAGACTGGAGTGCAGTGGCCGCTCCCTGCCACCGCAGCCTCGACCTGCTGGGCTCCGGCGACCCTGCCACCTCAGCCTTCCGAGTAGCCGGAATTACAGGTGTGTGCTACCACGCCCGGCTAGTTTTTGATTTATTGTAGAGACGAGGTCTCGCCAAGTTGCCCAGGCGGGTCTCGAACCCGCGGGCTCAGGCAATCCACTCACCTCAGCCTCCCAAGGCACGGGATTACAGGCTGAGCCACCGAGCCCGGCTATTCTGTATTTTAAAATGCTGATTAGCTCCATATATCCAAGATGGTGAGGCAGGCACATTTTGCGTGTGCAGCTGTTCCTTGGATTGCCTTCCCCGACATTTCTCTGCAGCCACGTTTATGTTCAACATTGGTCTGTTGAGTGACTCATGTCTGACTATGACACTGGCTTCTGGATTTGTAGCTGAGACTAAAATTCTAAAACTCCAGAAAGGGCAGGGCCCATGTCCTTGGTTAACGAAGATCACTTTCTTTTTTATTTTTAATTTTTCTCAATTTAATGTTTGATTCAGAGGGTACATATGCCTGTTCGTTACTTGGACATATTGTGTAGTGGTAAGGATTGGGTTGCAGGTGAGTCATTCCCCAGATAAGTAATTTGAGACCCAATTCTCACAGAATTCACACTGTACCCGGTAGGTGATTTCTGTACCCTAACCCCTCTCCCTATGAAGATCACATTCTTTTTTTATTTTATGTTTCCCCCATTTTTATGTTAGATTCAGGGGGTACATATGCCTGCTGGTTATGTAGACATATTCTGTAGTGGTGGGGGTTCGGTCATAGATGGCCCATTCCCCCAAATGTTGAACATCGTGCCCTGTAGGTAATTTCTGAACCTGTTATGATGCAAGTCAACACTCGGCTGTATCTCTCGATGCCAATAAATCAAAAGGCAGAGAACAGACAGAAAGAAGTTTATTTCTGAATTCAGAATTCGGGGAGACAGACCCTGGCACCTGGCATTTCTGGAACTGGTCTGCTCACTCCTTAGCTTTCACAGTCAGCTTTTATAAGTTTAGGGTTGCTGGTATCTACAGATTGACTACGCGACTGGCAGAGCACCATATAGAACTTCAGTTACAGCCACATTTTGTCAGTAGTGACATTGATGGTCTACGTTTCCTGGAGCCGGTTCCCAGGCGTAGCCCACAGTTTTTCTCATCAGTAACACCAAAAAGAGGCATTGGCCAAGCTTGCCATAGAGTAAGGGCGTCAACAGAGCCCATCACAAAGCAAACATTATTCATTATAACACATTGCTAATTAGTAGTTACAGCACGCCAAAAGTTGTACAAATTACAAGACTTATGGTTACAGGGAGACTATATTTTTCAAATCTATGACTACTGATAAAAGGAAGTGAATAAAGGTTCATTTCTTTCAGTTGAATGAGTATAGACTGCAGGGAAGTTAAGGACTTCTTGAAGTGACTTGCAGGGAATGGATAGGCGAGAAAACGCTTTTCTTTGCTAATTTCCAGGAATGTAGGTACGTGCAGGCCTGCTCGAATGCTCGTTGGGCCTTTCTTTAAGGGTTGTGGCAGATGGACAGACCATAGTGGATTTCAGTATCAAGGCCTAAACCCCTCCCCATAAAGATCACTTTCTAATGACATGCGTCCTGCTCTGGCCCGTTCCTTAGTAGGGGGATCTGTGTCTGACCCGCTTCTGGATTAAAGACTTCTGAGGAAGCTTTGCACGTTGGTTCCCTCTTTTGTCCTGGGAACTGCACGCCTGGGGCCCATTGCTAGCTCAGGAATTCCGGGTGACGAGGAGGGCCAAACTGCTGACTTCCCTGCCCGTCGGCACCAGCCAAGGTCAGCATACTCCCGGTCCAAAGTGGTACAGAACTCAGGGAACGCTTGAGGATTTAGTTTATCTTCTTTCTAGAGAAGGCTATTTGCATATCAGGGAGCCCCAACGCTGGGGTGTGATTATAAGGACAGTTCACTGAATTCATTCAGAGTACTGCAGGGGCTGTTCATTCTACTTAGATAATTGTATACAACTAGGCCTGGTTAAAAAAAAAAGACTCTAAAACAAAAACCCTTTTAGTTTCTTTGGTAGAAAGAGTGTCCTGGCCAAAGCCCCATTTTCTGGTCTAACCAGCTTGGGCAGGAAGGATTGTTTAAATACAACACCTATTCCCCTGTGTGTGGCTTACTTAAGACCATCAAAGAAAAGCTTATGTTCTCTCCTCTGCCATCCCCTTCACTGATTTTTTTTCCCTTTAATAGTGGTTTAGAATGCTCCATACCAGGGTCTGACAAGCTCTGACTGTAAAAATGGAGTGTGTGATATAAAACATGAGCCATAGCTCATGTAAAACATGGGTTGATTCACGACAGGTTATGTGACGTGTCATTTAAGAGTCAAAAACAAGCCAGCCCAAGAGATCTCCGCGGAGATGGCATGACTCTCTGTCTTGAATATGGTCGGGTATACAAACATCCGTGTGTAAAGTTGTAGACAGCGAAACACACGTGCACAAGGAGTACACCCAAAGCTTGTAAGATGGGTGGATTGTGTCCATGTTAGGCTCCTGGTGGTGATATGGCCCTGTGGTTTTGCAAGATGTTACACTGGGGGACGCCGAGTGATGGGGACATGGGCTCTTTCCCCATTATTTCTTACAGTTCTTCTATGTTTATGTCAATAAAAATTTTAATTAAAAATGTTAAACTTAAGTCCTAAATACGATTTTCAAATCTCTAAATGTTAGCAAGGCAGTGGGGGAAAATGCTACCTGGTAAGAAGCACAAGTGAAATAGTGCTGTTAATTATTTGAGCCGTGGATAATGTTTTCCAGACTGTTCCACGGATAGGCATAAAAATTGATTAACACACACTTCTGTTGGGCTGAAAGATGGTATCTCGTGGAAGTCCTAGGGCAAACAAATGAAGAGATTTGAGCATTTAGAATTATGATGCTGTGACTGTGTCCATTTTTTTTCTGATTATAAACATAACGCTATTTATAGAAAACCAGGAAAACAGAATCAAGCATAAAGAAGGGGGAAAAAAAAATCTATGCTTCCCAGATTCGGAGATGGTCATGGTTAACAGTTGATTGTACTTCCACCTGTTTATTGCTCTATGCAAATCTATATTTACATGCACGTAACAAATATTTCCTTATTTTCTAGGAAGCTCTTATAAAAAACGTTCTCATGGCTTTTTGAAGCTCATGCAAAGTGTGGCTATACACGTTTAATACTCTGCCAGTGAACAGCTGCATGGCATTCAGACCAGCATCCATTCTGCCTGGCCGGCATCTTTTCTGAATGGTCATGGCATGGTTGTGAACTATTTTGAATGTCACCCTGGACTGTACTATTTGGATTCACCATCTCTTTGATGTTGGGTAAGCAGGTTGTTTTGAATGTTCATTGTGATAAATCATGCTGTAATGGAAATGCTTTTGCATCATGCCTTTTCTGAACTTTAGGTTACTTCATTAGGATAGGTTCCCAGGAGTCGAATTAATGGGTAGCAATGTATGACCGGTTTTCAGGCTTTTAATATGCATTGCTGAATTGCTTTCTGACAGGGCTGCAATCTTCAGATATGCATATATGTGCAATTTCTCTCACTATCTCTCTCAACTTTTCTGGTGTTATAGGTAAGATAAGTATCTCATTGTTTTAGTGCGGTGAGGTTAAGAGTCTTCTTAGAAGTTTGTCAGTCATTTGTATTTCTCTCTTTTGTGAATTACTTGCTTACATACTTTGCATATTCCTTGGGACAGGGGCCAAGCTGTGCAACACTATTATTACTTGCCATGAGTATAAAGATTTTAAAGGCTTTCTTTATTGAGAACGTCAGTGCTTTGTAAGAATTTCAACGCGTGAGACACTCTGGGGCATTCCCTTTTTTCTTTTTCTGGTGAACTAAATCGTGATCTTTTTGCTATTTCCATTTTGAGTTGAGAATACAGATAGGTCCTCCTTATCTTATGGTGAGGTGATGTCCTGAGAAACCCATCATATGTGGAAAATATTGTAAGTCAAAAATGCACTGAACACACGCATCCTACCCAGCATCCTAGCTTAGCCTAGCCTGCCTTAAAAGTGATCCAAACATCAACGCGAAGCCTATTTTATAATAAAGAGCCGAATAAACATGGAATGGGTCGAACGCTGTGCGTGTCAAAATTGCAATGGATTCATGCCACCGTGAAGTTGAACATGAAGCTGAACCAACGTCAGTTGAGGACACACAACGTGTTGTGCAAAGAAGAGTGAACTTTGATGGGAAGCCCAGGATACTGGAGTGAGGCAGTGAGCCTATGCGTGATGACATCGGAACCCAGACTGGACTCTCAGCCCGCCAGTCTAGGCAGATCCAAGGAACAACCATCCAGAGAACAGAATCCACCTTCTGAATCCCTGCCTCAATGCCGGCACCCTATTCATTCCCTTCTGGGGCCTCACATACTCTGCTTTTACTCCCGACTTCGGGAAAACATGCTTTCAAACTGCATTGCCACTCAGATGGGGAGTTATACAGCATGATGTGAAAATTAATAAAAACAACTCTGGTTTTCATAGAATTGATTTTTCCATTTAAAAAAAAATTAAAAATCGGGTCCATGGGAGGATTTGTTACGTAAGTCAATTGCGTGCAGGTGAGGTTTGGGCTTCTAGTGAGCCCTCTCTCCCCTTGGTGGTGGACAGGGTACCCAGTGGGTGGATGTGTGCCCTGTACCACCCCTTCCTCCGTCCCTTCTCCCATGAGCAATGCCTGGCATCAGTTGTCTCCACCTGTGCGCTCGCATGGTCAATGTTTAGGGCCTACTTATGAGTGACAGCCTGCCGTATTCAGTTTTTTGTTACTGTGACAGTTCACTTAGTATGATGGTCTCCAGCAGAATCCACGTTGCTGCAAAGGACATGATTTTGTTCTTTATGGCTGCATAGTTAGTATTCCATCATATATGATGGAATACTATATATATATGTCTCATTTTTCTTTATCCAGCCCACTTTTGATAAACATCTGGGTTGGGTTCATGTTTTTGTTATTGTGAGAAGTTACAGCATTACTCTTCATTGGAAATTCTGCATGATAATAGTTTTGAATCCTTACAATAAATTGTAGAACCACAGAACATGAACGTCTAGACAGAAGCCAGGGCATGGCACAGGATTTTGAGGTTGTCTAACTGCTCTCAAGTCACCTAAGTCATAATGATTGGCACCAAGTTGGTAACAGTGCCATGAGAACAAAAATGCGTTTCTATACACTGAGGCTTTAAGTACTTATATATTAATGCCACTGCTGGTCCTAGCAAATACCAGAAAAAAATTTTTAAGCCAGATCTCTCTATTCTCAAGCCATATCTTTGTTTCTTGGGCCCTTCCCCCAAAATAAACAAATGTTTATTTTTTCATGTAAATAAAGGCATTTAGAAAACTGTAGTTTAAACTCTGTATTTATAAAATTTTATAACTCCCCACTATGGCAGTTAGACCTCAGCATTAAAAGTTGCCCAAATATTTACCTTGGTACCTCCAAAAAGTATAATAGACAAACTTCTTTCACCAGCTGGAAGGAATGGCAGAGAATATGAAGAATTTGTAAAAAGATGATCTTTCTACAGAGGGGGACCCAAACAAAACCCAGAATTCATTTATAAAACCCAGAATTTATTTATTAAAAAATGTATTCTTGCATGTATTTCACAAGACATGATTCCAAACGGTCATCCAAGGTTTTGAGAAGGTCGTGCCATGATTTGCGGAAGAAATGTCCCGAGTTGCGGCCGAAAGGTGACTGGTTCTTCCACCATGACAACGCTCCTGCTCACACCGTGCTGAGTGTTCAGCAGTTTTGGACCCAAAACGGCATGACCCCTGTGCGCCAACCTCCCTATTTGCCCGATCTTGCCCGGAGCCACTTTTTTTGGTTTCCTCAGGTGAAAAAAAGTCCCCTTGAAGCAAAAAAAGCAGAAACACTAAAAGGCATCCAAATGGACAATCTCAAAAACTTTTTTGAGCAGTGGAAAAAGCATCTCGATAGGTGTATTGCATCCAGTGGAGAGAACTTTGAAGGTGACCAAAGTTTAAACACACAGGAATAAAATGCACATTTTAAAAAATAATTAAATTCCTGTTTTTTTAGGGTCCCCCTCGTGTACTTGTTATCCACAGAGTGAGTGGATGGAAACAGCAATACCCCCGCCTCCCAATGATCTCCGCTGCGGTGTTACTTTATCTGCACAAAATACCCAGCCTCAGAAGGGTTGTGGGCTCACTGGACACATCCCACAACTCTGGTTGTCTGCATGGCTGTCTGCAGGGTGCAGTGCGTTGTCGGGTTGGGGACAGGCCACTGTCCCTCCACTTGCTGCCTCCCCTGGGTCTCAGGGGCCGTGTCTTGTTCACTGCTCTGTCCTTGGAGATGGGAGGTCTCCCTGTAGATGATACACAAAAAAGGTATTTTCTGAAGGAACCAAAATAGATATTCCATGAATGCTTTCTTTAGCTTCAGGGACCCCAGTCGAAAGTCTGCTCGGTGTGGCTTGGTGTGGCGCGGCGTGGTTAAAAGTGCAGTCCTTGAAGGTGGACCTCAGGTCACAACCCTTGTCGTTTCCTCACCAAGAACACCAAAGAGTAGGTAGAATGCAGAAAGGCGAGACAGGAATTCAAAAGATGGATTTTGTTTTCTTCAATATCTTCCCTCCATTATTGCTTTCTCTGGCGGAGCCCAGCAGTGGGCATTCAGTGCCTGCCCCTACCTGTAAAAGATATTATTTAAAAACATCTGCACCTTGGGTAGGGAGATGGTTTTTGGTTTTTGACTATGAGGACAAATCCCAATGTCCATCGTGAGAAGCTTGGCACGTGAAGAACTCTAAGTCTGGTTGGCTTAATCCGCATCATATGTCCATCATTGAGTACATGGCAGGTGTTTTTTTTTTAATTGTGTACATTTACGGGGTACTGTATGATGTTGTGATATACATACACATTACAGAAAGATACAGTTAAGTGTTGTTTTTCTCATTTAGCTCACTGTTCTACCTTCTTAAAGTAAATTCCCCTTAATACAGAGCTGCATCTTACTGTGACAGCAACACCCCCTTTGAAATGAGATCTGGTGTGTTCTGACTCTTGCTGGCTTTGTTTTGACTGAGCAAGACCTCCAATGGTGAATTTTAAAGTCACTGATATAAATGTGCAATTGATCGCTTCTCTTTATTGTTTAAGCAATATTATTTCAGAATCTTCAGCTGTTACAAAATCCTTCCTTCCTTCCTTCCTTCCTTTCTTCCTTCCTCTTTTTCTTTTCTTCGTTTCTTTTTGAGTCAGGGTCTCGTTCTGTTACCCAGGCTAGAGTTCAGTGGTACCGTCATGGCTCACTGCAGCCTCAAACTCCTGGGTTCAAGCAATCTTCCTGCCTCAGCCTCCTAAGTAGCTGGAACCACAGGTGTGTGCCACCATGCCTGGCTAATTTTTTTAAAAATATTTTAATTGTAGAGACAGGGTCTTGCTCTGCTGCCCAGGCTGGTATCAAACTCCTGGGCATGAGCAACCCTCCTGCCTCAGCCTCCCAAAGTGTTAGGCTCACAGGCATGAGCCACTGCACCCAGACTTACAGATATTTTCCTGTCATGCAAGGCACCCCCTTTGCATAGAAGAGGCGTGAAAAGAAGCTTATTTCCTATTAATGATACAGAGGGCACTTGTGGTCCATGGGAGGTCGGGAGGAATCAATATCCACAGAGTGTCCATCCAGCCTGTGAAGCAGAGGTGAGTTTTTCTCCTTCTCATTTGATGCCGCAGACGCTGTACAAAAGAAGCCAGGCTTTTTTTTTTCCTGGACAGTATTGAAGGGTCGCAAAGCCTTCTGGCTTTCCTGAGGAATGGGCCAGGGACTGCCACATGGCCGTGCTGGAGAGTGTTTCAGCAAGAACTTTATCGGCTTGACTTTTACTTTATTTATTGAAGAGCAGAGTCTCCATTATCATTGTCTTTTGCAGCAAATATTAATCCAAGAAATCAAGAATGTGCTTGGCTCACGGGATCCATGTCAGCTTCCCAAGACGCAGAGTTCCAGAGATGAACGCTCACTGTGGTCACAGCAACACCCTTGGACCTGGGGTCTGGTGTGTCCGACCCTTGCCGTGTCTTTGTTTCAGTTAAGTGAGATTTCCAAGTTCCAAAGCCACTGGTATAAATGTGCAACTGGTTGCATTTCTCCATTGTTTGACCTTGCTCCAGCCCAACCTGCTTCCTCCCAGCAAGGCTGATGGGGATGGAATCCTTCATCTTTTGCTCACCTGAAAAGGTCTTATTTATGGAGGATTTTCTCAGTGGACATTGAATTCTGGGTTGGCACTTTTCTTCGTCCAGAACCTTCCATTTTCAGCCTCTTGTCTTCTGGCCTCTGCGACCAGTCGTAGCACTGTCTTCGGTAAGGCATGGGTCTCTTTTCTCCAGTCGATTTTAAGATTGTCTTTTGTTCTTCAGCATTATCACTGTTGTGGGTTCAGGTGTGATTTTTACAATTTATACTGTTCGGGGATAATGAGCTTCTTAGATCTTAGGGGTTTTTTTGTTTTCTTTTCTTTAAAAAAATTTTTTTGGCCTTTTTTTTTTTTTAAGGTCTGACACAGTGGCTTATATCTGTAATCCCAGCACTTTGGGAGGCCAAGGTGGGAGAAACATTTGAGGTCAGGAGTTCAAGACCAAGCTGGGCGACATAGCGAGATCCCAACTTTACAAATAAAATAACACAATAGAATAAAATAATTTCTACTCTCTCCCAATTTTTCTCTTTTTTTTCCAGACTCGAATTTCATGTACATTAGGCTGTATGACATTGTCCCATCCACCACCAAGTCGGTTTAAAATAAATCTGTGTCCTTTTTTAAGAACAGACCACTTCTGCTGATTGTCTTAAAGCTCAATTACCTTTCTTCTGCAGTGTCTGGTCTGTCGTTTGGCCCATCAGTGGGTTTTCTGTTTCAAATGTTGCACTTCCCAGCTCTAGAATTTCCACTTGGTTCTTGTTTTATGGTTTCCATTTCCCTGCTGAGATTCTCCAATTGTTGGCTTATTCGGGCCAGATTTTCCTGTAAGTTTTTGAATTTACTTATAATAATGGGTTTAAAGTCTTTTCTTCTTGAATTCAGGATCTGAGTCTTCTCAGGGCTCTGTTTGTACCAACTACTCCTTTACTTGATTATAAGTCAGACTTTAGTGCTTCTTTTCAGGTCTAGAAACTTTGGATTGGATTAAAGAGGATTTTCTGATGGTGCCTGATACGCTGAGGATGGCTGGACGGTTTTCCATGAACTCTATTTTTAATGAAATCTCGTGCTCACCTGCGTGGTAGCTGTCATGGCTCCAGTTTACAGACAAGCAAACCAAGCCTCATGTTAGTTCCAGAAACTGCTTCATGTTATACACTGCATATGTGGCAACACTGCCACTCAGAGTAAGAATTTCTGCTGTTATATTGTCAGCTAGATTTGGCTGATTAGAGGTGATTTAAACCAGGTGTGGTGGCTCACGCCTCAGCATTCGGGGAGGCTGAGGAGGGGGGAATGACTTGAGCCCAGGAGTTTGAGACCAGCCTAGGCAACAGAGCAAGACCTCGTCTCTCCAAAAATATTTTTTCAAAAATTAGCCAGGCGTGGTGGTGCATGCTTGTAGTCTCAGCCACTTGGGAGGCTGAGGTGCAAGGGTTGCCAGAGCCCAGAAGGTGGAGGCTGAGGCGAACCACAATCACACCACTGCACTCCAGTCTGGGCGACGGAGTAGGACCCTGACTCAAAAAAAAAGAAAGTGCTTTGGCCGGGATGTCCTTGTGTGTACCCTGCCAACATTTCTGCTTGCCCAGATTCCGACTTCTGTGGGAGAGGACCGACTCCCGTTGGCCCTGTGCTTAGCAGCGGGTGCAGGCAGGACACAGACCTCATTTTCCACTGTTTCTGGAAACCACTTGGGGCACAATTGGCCTTGTGAGCTCTCTCTGCTCTGCCATATATGGCTGCCAGCTTTCCAGGGCCGTGCAGGGCTCCCCAGGGTCTTGCTGCAGGGGCAGCGATTAACAGAGGTGTTTACATGTCTCCGAATGTACCATGCTATAAATAGAGGCTGCTTTCCCAGCATCCTGTGATACTGGGTTTGTTCTTCTCTTTTTCTTCCCCATTTGTCAGCTTTAATAAAGAAAAAATAAAGTAAAAATAAAAAGCCGGAAAGAGGGCAAAGCAAAACAAAACAAAGCAAAAAAAATCCCACCCACCCATCAATTTCAGATAGACAGAAAGAACATTCACTTAGCTGCTCAGATGATCTACAGCAAAGCTCCCAGCCCTCAAAAACGGAAACAGACTCCAAACAAAACACGCAGTTCTCCCGAGAAACGGAGGATGGAATTTGACAGTTAGGGAGCAAGCCCCTTGCCTGGTCACTTGGTGCCCCTGAGAGCTCTGAGCGGTGTCTGCTAGATCTACAAGATACACCCTCCGAGCCTTCCTGGCTCCTGGGATCTGAGGTCTAGTCTCCAGAGTTCTAGCATCTTAGATGGAGACACTGCCTTTGTGCAGAACAGGGGTCCAGAAGCTGGAACTATCGTGGGGTTTTGCGTTCTCCGATCCCACCAGGTTTCCCCGGGTGGGGTGCTGAGGCCATGCTGTGACAGCGATGGGCAGGGCTGGAGGTGAGGGCAGTGCCTCAAGCCTCCCCTCATGGATGTGGGGTCCCCCATCGCACAGGGAAGAGCACGCTCATGACTGATGACCACCTAGGTGTGCTTCTACCACCATGGGCCAGACATCAGGGCTGAAGCTTGTGGTGCAGTATCTCTTTTTATCTGACAATAATCAATAAGAAAGCAAAAGCATCTTAGGCAGGAAGACATCGGGGATTATGTAACTCATCTTAGGTCATGCACTGGCAACTGGCAGAGCCAGGCCTTTGCATATAGCTTGCAGCTTTGCTTAGCTGCCATACATTTCTCAGCAGCTGCCTTCCATTTCTAGCCCATGGATCTGACACTTTCCAGGAGGACACTGGAAAGTGCCAGGAATAAGAACACCTAAGGTGAGGCCTCTTGAGGCTGTATAATGAGACCTGATCCTGGCCTGGTGAGGTCAGCATTTTGGGAGGCCAGAGTTGGAGGACTGCTGTGGCCAGGAGTTGGAGACCAGTCTGGGCGGCATAGCAAGACCCTACCTCTACAAAAATGAAATAAATTAGCCTGGCATGGTGGCATGTGCCTGTAGTCCCAGCTACTCAGGAGGCTGAGGTAGGAGGTAGGAGGATTGCTTGAGCCCAGGAGGTTGAGGCTACAGTGAACTGTGACCATGCCACTGCACTCCAGCCTGGGCAAGAGAGAAAGACACTGTCTCAAAAAAAAATGTGAAAAAGGAGTGCTGATCTTTGGTAATTTAAAAAATGTGGAACAACATAAAAACATCATTACTTAGAAAGGTGCAAAGGACTGAGAATCCAGAAAGAAGAAATAAACGCTGCTGAAAAGTCATCTGTGGACACATCTAAATGTCCTTCTGTCCTGGGATCCCTCCTTCGAGCCACTCAGTCACACACTCAAGTCACACTCAGGTCACACTCAAGTCACACAGCTGGAGGGCTGCTGATGGGTTGGGAAATAACCCAGAAAAGAGAGGAGCTGTGAATTTGGGCCCCAAGCAAAGATGTCCACATTGGTCAGGGTTAGGGGCCTCCTCCCCGGAGGTCTTTGGTAGTAGCTGAAGTGGGGGGCTGGGCACAAGGAGAAGGCCTTTCTCTCTAGTTTGTCCTGGCTCCCAAAGATTTTCTCCTTGCTCAAATCCACAAGAAATGGTGGAAGCGGGAGGTCTCATCTCCTGAATACAAAACACAGGTGTGAGATCTCTCTTAGTTGTTCCTAAGGCCATACTCCTTGGAGCTTGTGAGATACTGTTGGGACAGAGACTGTTTCCCCCATACCTGGCTTCTTTCCTTCTGTTGTACCCGAATCCTGAATCCGAGAGACCACCAAAGAGCCAGCTCCGATGCAAATCACATGAGGGTCTTTATTCAGGCTCGAGTCTGGGCTCACGTCCGTAACCGGCGCAGCGGCACAGGAACGAGAGCCCCGACCCAGTACAGCAAGCAGTTTATATACACAGTTACAAGGGAGGGGAAAGAACTTTAAACTTGTTTGCA
>CAUYQG010209549.1:0-20065 GCA_963574415.1 Tarsius wallacei
CTAATAGGCACACACAAAAAGTCATAGAATGGTTGTCTCAACAAAAAAATTCTACATTATATATGAGATTGAAGTCTTCTTACCAAAAAAAGGGAGACTAGGAGGACCCATTTATTAATAGGGTTATAATAGGGAAGAAAAGTATTTAATATAGTTACCCATATTATTTCTCGATTTTCCAATATTTTATTTTTAAATAGTGGTGAGTGTTATACCGTCACCTGGATCAAGCCTACTAATATCCTTTGTGGGTTTCATTATCTTTTATTGCTATGTAGAAAATAACTGTGATTCTGAACTATATAGTACCCAGGGAAATGCATTTGCATCTAGTCCTCTTAATGACTGATTGTACCTCTAACAATAACTTGTTGCTAAAAACAAAAATGACACTAAAAGCAAGGTTATGTTCGTATTTTGAAAGGACAATTTGCCCTGTCCCCCACAACAAAAAAAGGTAAGAGAAAAAACATGAAAATACTCTGAAAAGTAAATCTGGGCAATCTTTACCATCCAGCAACTTCAACTAATGACAAGCAGTAAGTTACTCTTAACTTTAACTTCTTATATTGAAGGATAAAGGCAATTTGTTCTTCATAGAATAACAACTTTTTTTCTCTTAGTATTTGCTAGTCCAAAATAAAAGACATACAAGTGAGAACAGAAAAAACATACGATAAAAATATTTTTAAAATGTATTTTCTCAGACATTTTGGAAGGTTAAGAATATGTGAGGAGGAAAAATATAAAGGCCAACTTATCTTAAGCATTAAGAAATATGTTTTTCTCATAAAAATTTTTTAGACTTTTATCCATGAATAAAAACAGAAATATTAAGATGTAATCACATGTTGAATTTACCTGCCAGCTTGAAAATGGGCAAGTGTACTAAAAATAATGTGCCAGCATTTTGTCTTTTGCTCAATCACTTGAAAACATTTTTTAGTGATTAGTAGCTTAGAAAAATTCTTGGTGAAAACAGTAGAGCACTTTTAAAGAAATGCTCATTATTGATGCTTTTGGTAGCATAGAGGATGGTATTTAACAGATAATAAGCACATTTTTGACTCTGGCAAAGGTGATTCGGAAGTAGGACTTCCCTCCAACCCAGGCTAGATGGGCTCTGTTCTCGGCCCTTTTTGAAAGGGCTTCATATTTTACACACATTGAAACACAAATACCTGAGTGATGTATCACAGAAACAAAGAACTGTGTATCACATGTTCTCACTCATAAGCGGACCTTGAACAATTATAATACTATAAGGAAAGGATTGACAGTAGTGGGAAACTGCAGGGAGTGGGGGGATTGGCAGTAGTGGGAATCTGCGGGACGCGGGGAGGCACACAAGGGTACCTACATAATGAATATTTGTATACCTAATCCTGAATTGTACCTCACATCTTTAAAATTAAAAAAAATTAAAAAAAAAAAAAGAAAAGAAAAGAAACACAAATACATCGTATTTCTTTTACGTTTTTTAGGAAAGGTTTTGGAAAGTTTGGTGACTGAACATTTGGGATTTACAGCTGTTATCCACACACTTTTTAGAGGAAGTGGGGCTGAGGGTAGAGAGAGAAAGTCCTGGATTTTTCTCTGGGAAACCAGATAAAAATTGGCTACTTTGGTTCAATTTGGTCCCTCTACACTACCCAGTGTGGGTGTCTAGGCAAGGCGGGGTCCCAGGGTAACAGCGTACCTTCCTCATCTCTAGCAGAACTACTAGCAAATTCTAAATCAAAAAATGAGGCTGGGGAAAGGGAACTTGTTTTTCCCAGCTCCTCGGGAGCTTGACCTGGTTCTGGAGGTCTGGTTACCATCCAGAAATCTGAGTCCCGTTTCTGCTCTTCCCTGGTTTAGCTAATCTCTGGTTTGTAGGAGGCACACGTGGTCAGAGACAAGGGTGCTCCTTCAACCACTGGGTAATGAGGGTAATTCCTAGGGAGATTAGGTGGGAATAAAGTCTAAGCAAGTTGGTGTAAATCAAGTGTTAATAGCATTTTATTGTATATTATCTTCTCAAAATTGACCCTTTATATAAATATATACATTTTTGTTTTAATTAGGATATTAACTATATTTTCTGACTAAATAAAATGACATAAAGGTCTCTGTAGAAATTTAACATACACTCACAGTTTACCTGCTATGTGCTAGACTCTGGGCAATTTAATTTATAATTTTCAACTATTTAGAAATATGGCATGTAAGCTTTCATTTGTGCTTTTCATTGGGCCTTACCGATGTTAATGGTGGGTGTGTTCAGAAGAATCAAACTCTGAACATAAAAATATTTTAGGAGTACCTTAATCAAATGATTTTGCTTATTTTTCTTTTTATGTATATGCGGGAATAATAGCTAGTTGTAAAAATTATTACACTAAAATTTTTTGTTGTTCATATGAATTAAATTTTAACTAGGTGTCCTGGTATTTTTTGCTAAATTTGGTAATCCTAATTTTATATATTTTGTCAGGATATTCTTATTTGTCACATATATGACTTTTAAGGGAAGTAGCATTTCTGTATTTAGTGACAGTTACTAAATCAATAATTAATAATATTAAAAGTTGACAATCTTGTCAGTTTGTTAATTTATAAGGTGGATTCTTTGGGCTTTGGGCCCAAATATTCTGTAAGTATAGCCTGTGAAAAGCAGATCATTATTTTTTTTTAAGACTCAGAGCTATTTATTCAATGATATAAAATATTATCTTCAGTAGTGACCAAATGCCTGGCAGGGTAAGGTTCAGATGGATTTTGTCTTTGTAAACCAGAAGACTCCTCCAAATTTCTTGTGTTATAATTTTGTACTATAATACTAGCTTTTCTCTCATTTTGGATGGAAGTCAAATCAAGAATGACAGACACCTGAAATTTGAATCCTTTATTACTATTATAGTTTATTCAGCCCCAAATCATATTTTTGCTCTATGTTTGTATGGATGACCTTAATAATTGCATATGTACTTTAACATCTTTTGAAGAGAATTACCAGAGATGGTGCTTGAATAAAACATTAAATATTTCTAGACTACATAAATTGAGTGCTATTGTGAAAGCCGTACTTGGCTCATTTCCCATTCATTTCTTCATCATGAGTGACTACAGAGTTGAATATGGATGTTAAAATGTGATGGGGAATGTGTGTGTGTGTGTGTGTGTGTGTGTGTGTGTGTACTCAGGAGTGGCATATATTGAATGAGAAAGAGATATAAGAAAATCCTGCAGACATCCTGTCCTGACTTAAAACACCTATTGAAGGAGCACACAGATAACTGGGTGACCCTAACAGACGTCAAAGTGGATACCAAAGTGATGTCTTGTAGAAGGCAGAACAAATGCAGAGACAAGTGGTTTATCTGACATTATATCAACCAGAGATTCGCGTTAAGAAGCATGTCTGCAAATAGTTTACACAACAGCAATTGATATTTATAATGATGACCCAAAGGGATGGTAAATGCTGTATGAATCATCAAAGAAAAATGAATTGTGTTGGTGCAAATCAGGTGTTAAAAGCATCTTATCATTATGCTACCCTCTCACCCAAGTCATGAAAGAAGCAGCACCAATCATTTCTTCTGCTACCCCTAGTAGGTAGCTAAGGCTGAACACACTGATGTGCTTGACAGATGACTACCCAGCATGGTCTTTAATCCATAGCCACAGATTTACCAGGTTTATTCTCCAATATTCCCATGTGAAAACAATTTCTGTATTCACATGCACACACACTGAAAGTATCCCTTGCGAGGAACTGATACCAATCCTACTGAAAATATTCCAGGTGATTGAGAAACATGGAATTCTCCCCAAATCATTCTATGAAGCTAAAATCACATTGATACCCAAGCCAGGTAAAGACTCAACAAAGAAAGAGAACTACAGGCCAATATCTTTGATGAACATAGATGCTAGAATTCTCAACAAGATCCTAGTAAACCAGATTCAACAACACATCTCAAAAATCATCCACCATGACCAAGTAGACTTCATCCCAGGGATGCAAGGCTGGTTCAACACTCATAAGACAAGAAATGTAATTAAATACATCAACAGACGTAAAAACAGAAACCACTTGGTTATATCATTGGATACAGAAAAAGCTTTTGATAAAATCCAGCACTCCTTCCTGATAAAAACCCTCAAACATCTAGGCATAGATGGAACATATCTCAAAATAGCAAGAGCCATCTATGAGAAACCCACAGTCAGCATACTGCTAAACAGACAGAAATTGGAACAATTTCCCCTGAAAACTAGAGCAAGACAAGGATGCCCACTCTTACCCCTCCTGTTCAACATAGTTTTGGAAGTCTTAGCTAGAGCTAGGAGAGAAGAGAAGGCAATCAGGGATATCCAAATAGGAAAAGAAGAAGTCAAGTTATTTCTCTTTGCAGTTGACATGATTCTATACCTTGAAAACCCAAGAGAATCTGTCAAAAACCTCCTTGCACTGGTAAAGAACTTTGGCAAAGTCTCAGGGTATAAAATAAATGTGCAAAAGACAATCGCATTTCTATACACCAATAATAAACAAACATAAACCCAAATAAAAAACACAATTCTATTCACAATAGCCGCCAAAAAAATGAAATACCTTGGCATCTTCCTAACCAGAGACGTGAAAGACCTTTACAATGAAAACTATAAAACACTGCTCAAAGAAATCAAAGATGACACAAACAAGTGGAAAAATATCCCATGCTCATGGATTGGAAGAATCAACATTGTTAAGATGTCCATTCTACCTAAGGCAATCTACAGATTGAATGCAATACCCATCAAATTACCAGCAAAATTTTTCTTAGACCTAGAAACAACAGTACAGGAACTCATATGGAAACATAAATGACCAAGAATAGCCAAAACAATTCTCAGCAAAAAAAAAAAAAAAAAAAAGAAAAGAAAAAAAGAAAAAACCAGGAGGTATCATACTCCCAGACTTTAAACTTTATTATAAAGCTACAATAATCAAAACAGCCTGGTATTGGTACAAGAATAGGCATATAGACCAATGGAACAGGATGGAGATTCCAGAAGCAAAACCTCAATTTCACAATCAACTCATCTTTGACAAAGCCTCCACCACCTACCACTGGGGAGACAAGAACCTATTCCGTAAATGGTGCTGGGAAAACTGTGTGACCACATGCAGAAGATTGAAGCAGGACCCCTACCTGTCCCCGCAAATTAACTCTAAATGGATCAGAGACCTAAACGTAAAATCTCAAACTATAAGAACCTTAGAAAATGCAGGAGACACCTTTATGGAAGTTGGAACTGGCAACCAATTCCTGAGCAAAACCTGAAATGCCCAGGCCATAAGAGATAAGATAGACAAATGGGACCTCGTCAAACTGGCAAGTCTCTGCAAAGCCAAAGAAACCATCAAGAGAGCAGGGAGATAGCCCACAGACTAGGAAAAAATATTTGTCAACTCCATGTCTGACAAAGGCCTAACATCTAGGTTCTACAAGGCACTCAAACGTGCTGAAAAGAATAAAACAAACAGCCCCATTACAAAGTGGGCAAAAGATATGAATAGACACTTCTCAAAAGAAGACATATGAGCAGCCAACAGATACATGAAGAAATGTTCAGCCTCACTTGTCATCAAGGAGATGCAAATTAAAACCACACTGAGATACCACCTAACTCCAGTCAGAATGACCATCATCAATAATTCAAAAAATAACATGCTAGAGAGGATGTGGCAAAAAGGGAACACTTCTACACTGTTGGTGGGAGTGTAAACTAGTACAACCTCTGTGGAAATCACTGTGGCAATTCCTAAACTTTCTAAAAATCAACCTTCCATATGACCCCAATCCCCCTACTGGGAATATACCCGGAAGAACTAAAATCACTCTATAAAAATGATACCTGCACATGTATGTTTATTGCAGCCTTGTTCACAATAGCAGGAACATGGAACCAACTGTGCTGCCTATCAAAAAAGGACTGGTTTAAAAAAATGTGGTACATATACACGATGGAATATTATGCAGCCATAAAGGAGAACAAAATCATGAACTTCACAGCAACCTGGATGGAATTAGAGTCTATAATACTGAGTGATTTTTCACAGAAACAGAGAACTGAGTATGACATGTTCTCACTCATAAGCTGACCATGAATGATTACAGTAATACCATAAGAAAAGGATTGACAGTAGTGGGAAACTGTTGGGGGGGGCGGAGGCAGGGAGGTGGGAGTGACAGTAGTCGAAATCTTCCTGGGGAGGGGAGGCACACATCACCGACAAGGGTACCTGCAGGATGAATATTTGTGTACCCAACCTTGAATTGTACCCCACAATCTCAAAATAAAACAATTTAAAAGTTAAAAAAAATAATTAAGATAAAGCATCCTAAAAATAAATACAAAAATTGACAATGAAACATAGTATTTATATATTGTATAATTTCTAGAGCATGATAGAATTATTGACTACATTTGCTTTAACATCAGGAATAAGACATCACTGTCAGTATATTACACTATGTTAATGTTTACACTAATTAATACAATTAGATAACTCTACAGCTCAGCAGTTAAAATTAACCCAATAAAAAATTGGCAACACTATTAAATAGACATTCTCTGAAGAAGGCTCTACAAATATCCAAAGAGCATATGAAAAGATGTTTAACATTATTAGTCATTAGAGGCATGAAAAACCACAATGAAATAATAAGATACTACTTCATGCCTATGGGATGTCTATATTTTAAAAGATAGAACAAGTGTTGATGAGGCAGTGGAGAAATTTGAACACTCATAAATTGCTGGAGGGAATCGAAAATGGTGCCACCACTTCGTAAAGTAGTTTGACAATTCCTCAAAAAAGTTAAATCTAGAGTTGTCATATGACCCAGCCAATTCCATGTCCAAGGTGTATATATGCAAGATAATTTAATATACATTTAAAAACTTATATATAGATGATTATCACAACATATTCATAATAGTCAAATAGTGGAAACAACCTAATTGTCTATCTGATGAATGGATAAATAAAATGTTTTATGTTCATACAATGAAATATTTATTAGCAATAAAAAGGAATGAAGTACTGATCCATGCCACAGTGTGATTGGAAACCATGTGTTAAAAAACAAACTTAGGCACATTAAAATTTTAGAGTTTATTTGAGCAGACAGCGATTCATGAACTGGTCAGTGCCAGTCCTCAACCAACTGAGACTCCACTGAAGGGGCCCAAGTGGAAAACTTTTGTAGGTGGTTATGAAAACAAGACACAGGGCATATTTGATTGTTAAAGAGGAACACATTGTCTTAAAGTCCCTTAGCTAGAGGTTCCTTGACTTTTCTGATTGGTTAAGCTTAAGTTTTGTTTTCCTAGGATATGGCTATTTACTCTGCGTTGGGATTCAGTTTGTTTACATAGGAACCCAGAAGGCTGGTATCACCTCAGCCTAATGGCTATGCAATTAATTATTTTAACATGTGCATTGTAAATGAAACCAGTCTCAAAACATCATATTTCATATGAATCTATTTATGTAAATGTCCAGAATAGCAAATCACGGAGACAGAAAGTAGATTAGTGGTTATCCAGTATCTAAGGGAACAGGGAAATGGGGTTATTGCTAATGTAATATTGTGTTTTTGGGTGTGGGGTAATAAAAATATTGTAAAAATAGATAATGGTGATGGTTGAACAACTCTGTGAATATAGTAAAAAATTTATTGAATTGCACATTTCAAATGGGTGAAATTTATCATATAGCAATATTATATAACAGTAAGGCTGTTGTATAATTTTCAACATTGACTCATACAAACGGAAAGCCAGTATATGCCAGTGAATAATTTCTATTTGTAGGTTTGTTCTTTTTGTTGGCATACTCTTCTTGAGGCTTTGGGGACTCAGAGGAACAATGTTTCATTTCATTTATCATCTACAATGACATACTAAAGATGATTTTAGAAACAATTTATCCTTAACACTAGAAGGTCCTTCAGAGAAAAAAGAAAATGTGCCATATAATGAAGGTTTTGTTTTTTTTCCATGGATGGTAACCTTCCAGACCTTGAAAAACTGTTGTGTCACTTAAGAAATTTTTGAGTCAGATGAATGTAAATAGGATAATCTCATTAATTTATTCATTCAAGAACTCAACTAATGTATAATGAGTGCTTGCAATGTACTAGGCACTGTTAGACATTGATATGTACCAACGGGAAATGCCCCTACGCTGTTGGAACCTATAATAGACTAACTCAATTTTATTTTTTACCCTTAATCTTTATTTTAGATACAGGGGCTATACATGCATGTTTGTTACATGGACGTATTATGCGGTGGTGGAGACTGGGTACCAGGTGGCCCATTCCCGAGATAATGAACATTGTACCCAATAGGTAATTTCTGAACCCCAACCCCCCTTCTCACCCCTGTCCTTATTACTGTCCCCAGTGTCTATTATTTCCATCTTTGTGGACATTTAGCTCCTGCATATAAATGAGAACATGCAGAGTTTGATTTTCTATTTCTGAGTCAGTTCACTTAGGACAATGATCTCCAGCTCCATCCATGTTGCTACCAAGGACATGATTTCATTCTTTTTATGTCTTTTGTTTTATTCTCCCTGTTGGCACACAGAAGAATAATCTTTCCAAATATAAAATAGAGTAAGTTTAAGATCTTTCAATGGCTTCCCATTTACCTGAGAATAAAATCTAAAAGCCTTTATATTGACTGTTAGTGCTTGCACCGTCTAGCCATTACTATCACTTTACCTTCATTTGACTTCAGCACCACCTGTAGTATTTCCTTGCTCTGGTCATGCTGGAGTTCTCTTGGTTTCTTTAGCATTCAGTCCTCTCTCTTGACTCTTGTTGGTCATGTTTTCTGAATACAGCAGGCTCTCCCTGGCCATCCCCCCAACACCTTTATCTAGATAATGCTAATGTTAGTCCTCATTTTGGTCTCATCTTAGATACCTCTAACTATGGGAAGCTTAGAAAAGATCGAAGTGTAGAAAAGGTACATAACTTCGTGATATATTCTAGTAACACTGTAACTTCCCTTGTTTATATTTTATATTGACTTGTAGACTCTAGGTGGGAAGAGACTCTCTCTTGTGCTCAGTACTATGTCCCTAGAGTCTAAGTCTTGATTGTCATATGAATTTCTCAATGAATATCTGTTGATCAACTGAATAAATCTAGCCCTTATCATGCATCACCTGGACTACGGACATGGCCATAGTCTTTGCCTCTACTTTGGCCTTCTTTGTATCTGTCCTTTCTTAGGTACTAATCTCATTCCAAGTCTCCAGACTTGCCCTCTCTTGCATTAATGTTCTAGACCTATTAAGGTACATATAGTACTTCACACATTCCTCTTAACCCCATGTAGTATTGAATACTCTTTTATTATGTCCCCCTTACTAATAAAACTGGAAGTTGTCCAGAGAACTCAATTTTTTTCATCTCTTTATCCTCAGTGCCTATTGAAGTGTCTGGCAATATTTGCTAAACTGAAATGAACTCAAATTCAACAGTAGAAACTTCTTGATTTGGTGCAATGAATTAGATTTAATTTCAGGCATTTATAATTTTTTATTGAATCTTAAATTACTAACATTTAATATCTTCCATGAGGGCACAGCAAGACAACTGAGATAATCTATGATTCTTTTAACGAATACAGAAAATGCTTCCAGTTAAAACTTTTATGCAGATAAATACTTTGACATTATTAATATTATATCTGCATTTATCTTAAGCCCAGTCAATAATCCCACTTATCAAATTAGGTTATTGCAGATAAGGGCAAAAGAAAAATAATAAAAATTGAAAACATCTTGATGATAGAGGTGTATATAATCTACTCTAAACAATTCTAGGAGTGTTCTCATACCGCTCCCTCCCATCTTCCAGTTCTCAGTTCAGGAATGCAAACATTATGCACCAACTGGATTTTAGGATAGCCAGAGCTACCCGGGGGGGTTGGAGCAAAACTGAGGATTCAACCTAGATGGCTTTAGATTCTACAGGCCTATTTCTCATTTACAGAGTCCATATGATTCATCTAAGGATGTTTTTAAAACTGCTTTTTGCAGTTTACTTATGTTATTTTAGATGTTAGTTGGTATACTTTGAAAATAATGTTTCATGATCTTAAGTTTAAGGAAAAAATACATGCAATATCCATCTCCTAGAGAATATTGTGGGTTGTGTACATGTAGATTGTATCAAAGGCTCTAATAAATCCTACTATATAAAGATAGTCACCAATCATATTAAGTAAAGCATTTCCAACATGTTTTTAACTAAGAAACCCATTTTGCCTGGATACTGTCTAGATTTTCAACTAAAAACACTTTAAAACATATTCTCAGAGGTATGTTTTATGATTTTCTGAAATGATAATCTTAATAATTGCACAGCATTTGAGATTTTTGCCACAAGCACATTTCTGGGGAGGTGTTGAAGGAATGTAGCTTGGCCTCTGGCCTGGTAGCTTCAAGTTTATCAATAAACCACTGTCTGCTGCAGTCCTCCTCAGATGGGTCTCCCACATCAGGGAAGGATCAGTCATCCTAAAATTTATCAAGGACTCTGGAAACATGGTCCAGAAACTGAATCCCTTTGAAAACCCAATGTGCATTTGATTGATTAGTACTTTTTTGTAGGTGAACCTTCTCTTGACCTTGTAAAAGTGGTCTATTTCCACAGAGAGAAACATGTCTGAGACAAATGTCTTTGTCTGAATGCTATTCCTCTAGCTTTACACTAACCATTTTATTCAATTCTTATTTACATAAACTGAAAGTTATCATATTCTCAAGGACCACTAGGATGAACTCCCTAGTTAAGAACCTACACCAAAAGTAATGTCGTTTCCAGTTTAAACATATATGTTATTTGGACAGATTGGTATTTCTCACTAACTTAGGTGAAAACATGACTGTTTCCTAAACATTTTAAGAATTCATAATAAGCCATTATGGATTAGAAGGTAATATTTTTATCCTGTGTTAATCAACAAATAATATAATCTATGCAATTAAGATACACATCTCAGTCGTCGGTATTCTCTCAGAGAGTGTCCTTTTTTTGGGGGGGGGGTCGGAGTCGCACTCTGTCGCCCAGATTGGAGTGCAGTGGCTGCTCCCGGCCACCGCAGCCTCGACCTGCTGGGCTCCGGCGATCCTTCCGCCTCAGCCTTCCAAGGAGCTGGAACTACAGGCGCGCGCTACCACACCCAGCTAATTTTTTTATTTATTGTAGAGATGAGGTCTCGCCAAGTTGCCCAGGCGGGTCTCGAACCCGCGGGGTCAGGCAATCCACTCACCTCATCCTCCCAAGGTGCGGGATTACAGGCTGAGCCACCGAGCCCGGCAGAGTGTCCTTTTTCACATTGGGAAATATGGAAGTCCCACTGCTGTGATCCAGGACAGAAAATAATAGAGAAAAACCTTCTACCCCACCGTTGGCCCCCTGTAACTTTGTTGTTAGCTTTTCACACACTGGTCATCAGATGACTAGCCTTAGAACGATGGGATATCAGGTGTTCCCTAATATTTTTCACACAGAACAACTCTTACCCTGTTGAAAGACAACAAAGGACACTCATAGTCTTACTTTAGTAATACACCATTTTAGAAATATGAAGACTGTTGGGGGAACAAAGGACCGCATTAATACTAAGAGATAGATGAATACAAATAATATAAAACAAATGCATTCATATTAATCTACATGCAAGAAGGATTTAAAATAAAACAACTACAGTAATTTTATGCTCATGAAAAATTTCAAATAAGTAAGACATTGTCCCCCATCACTTTAAAACACTTTCCTTAATGCTTTAATAGTCAGACTTGGCCAGGTGATGATAATACTTATATCTTTTCAGTTTTCCTTCTTTACATCATTTTCCATAGTTACTAGATTAAGACAGTGTAGTTAATAATAATGTCTTTTCTCCCTTCCTTTCCTGTCACATTTTCCACTTCTGATGATTTCAGGCTTCTGGGATATAAAAAATGGTTTATCACTAGAGTTACTTCAGAGATTCTTGTCACATTAGTCTGGTAGAAATTGATTTCTCAGTTTCAATTACGACCTTGTTTTATGTATACCCAAGAAATCTCTGAGCACCAGACATGTAGATATAGTTTTCTACTTGACACTTTCTCTCAGAATGTCTTCCAACGACCCTTTAAAATCCAGAAATCTAGAGCCTAACTCATGATCTTGTCTCCCAAACCAGGTTATACTTTGGTATCCTCTACATTCATACATCCTCCTAGAAACCTAGGAATCATCCTCAACATCTACTTTATCTCCTACCAAATCTCCAGTCTTAATTTTTATTGGTTTTACAATCTAAGTATGTTTCAAATATGTTTGGGTCTCTCTTTTATGTAACCAGCCATCATATACTTGCTTGGATGTTTGAAGGCAGATATATCCTAATTGGCCTAATCTTGTTCAGTCTCCCTCTCTCCTCCCACTTCCCCCATCCCATCTCATAGCAAGAACAATCTTTGAAACCTCAGACTGACCTTTGAAAACTCAGTTGTAACTTCATTTGTAACTTAATTCCTTCAGAGGTAGACTTGATGAATCTCATTAGTGTGATCATTAAGACTATTTATCCATCTCCCAAACCCTCAAACTTATTCTCTGAATGTTGAATAAATTAGGATATAGTTACATGGAAGATTATGCAAGATTATGCAAGCATCATGAATCCAAGCTCTATCAATTGATATGAAACAATTTTTATGTAGTATTATGGGATTGAAAAAGTTAAATGACTAGAAGCATATAAAATATCCTGCATATAAAATATCCTATTTTTAAAAATCATTTCACTTTTAAATAGACTATATTCATAAATAGATATGTATATATGAATGCATGTAAATATGTTTATGTGGAAAATACATTGGGCACATGAATAGAGAAAAAAGTAGAAAATGATACATAATGGTTTGTACCTGATTATCTGGGAGGGGAAGGCTGTGAGGGAAGATAATAGGGAGAGTGGGAATTAGAGAAGCAAGCAGAATAACAGGAAAAATCTTTGGCATTAAAAGATAGAACCCTGCATTGTATAATACAATCGCATGTATAAAATATTATATGTGTGTGTATATGTGCACACACATAAACTAGAAAAACAAAGTTGGCATATATATACGTATATATATGTATATATATATGCACATACACACACTAACTTCAGGGAATATTCATGAAATAAGTGACAATTGAGTTATATAATTTTGGAGATACATACAGAAAGCATAATTCTAATTTAGTAAAATCAGACAAAAAAGAATAGAATATAGGTACATGTGTATATCTGCATCTACGTGTTTGTAAAAGTGAGGGTTATGTAAAAGGTTGGGTCAGTCGTTTGCTTTCCCTTCTCCGGAGGTACCCAGCACTCAGAATTGGTTTTGTAACCTTTCAGACACTTAAAATGTATTTATATGTATACATTGAATATAACACTATAAATACATAGTATTTTAATTGAAATACCATAAATAAATAATACCTTAACTGTCAGTTTTCAATTTTTAAATTCATAATATGGCTTGATATTTTCCTTTTAACCATTACAATGCATTTAAAAACATAACATACTATGATTATGCAGTAATTAGAGAATGATGGGCATTTGTTTCCAGTTTTCCATGATTAGAAATAAGTGATTTATTGAGCATTTTTGTATATGCCTCCTTGTTCTAAAATATATTTATGTCTTTCGGTGATGTATAGTTAAGGAGAATTGTTTGCTGGTAGACAATATACACTTAAAACTTGATGAAAACAGCCAGATCTCCCCAATCCAACCTTGATAGTGAATTTTCCAATTATCCTTCAAAGTGATGTGAGAGATCATCTGTTCCCCACACCTTGGCCAACTTTTGATACTGTCAATCTTTAGACTTTTTTTCTGGCTGGGTAGATGAAATTGTATATTTTTCATTTCACAGATAAGTATTGAGGTTGATCAACTTTCATATGATTATTTCCTTCTGTATTTTTTCTGCAACTTATGTATTCATATGCTTTGTCCATTTTTTAATTTGATTATCTTCTTCCTAGTTTTTCAAATATTCTGAATAATAAGCATTTGTTTATAAAATATATTGAAATTATCTTTCCAGTCAGCAGTCTGTTTTAATTACCTTTCTTGCTGTGCAATTTCATGATACATGAATGTGCATGGACTGTTAGTTATACACCAATAGATGTGAACAATGAGAAAGGCAGAAAAACTTACACGTCCTCAGTGTGGTAAGCAGGAAGACACAATATTATATTTTGAGTATGTAAATTGCCTCCTGCATTGTCCTTTGACTATTTCCAACAAATAGGGTAAAGAAAAAAATATTAATCCATTTGCATATGTGTGCATCAGTTTTGTTCTAGAGATTGGGAGAGTTATCGATAGCGATTGAGAACATCAGAAAACACGTCCATACAAAATACTTCCTTTGCTGTCCCCCAGACTGCTACAGGACAGATCCTTTTGGGGATGTGCAAACCAAATGCTAGTGAGGCTGACAGATATCTTCAAGTTGAGAGATCAAAACAATTTAATTTCAGAGGTGATATTGTAACTGAACCTGGGAAGATGGGAAGATTTAGGCAAGCAGAAAAGAATAAAAGTAGCGACTGGAGAGTACAGGGTCACTCTGGAGTCTGTAACACAATTTAGCTGAGGCAGGGGATGCTTAAAGTGGAGTGCTGGGAAATTTCGAGATTCAGTCTACTCATTAGGAAATGGGAAAAACCACTAAAGGCTTTGAATCAGAGACGCAGTGTGATCAGAACTGTGCTTTGGGAAGATTAATCTGGGACCCTGGAGGGAAGGATTAAAGCCGAGAGAGTGATGGAGAGAAAGTCAGCAAGAAAGCTCTTGCATCCATCCAAGAAGAGCTAGCGAATGCTCACTCTTGAGTGAAAGAAATTCCAATGCAAGATACCTGATAAAAAGAGACCAGTCATTGTTGGCACATTTTAAACCTCTAGCTGATGCCTCAGCTTTGAACAAGTAAAGAAAATATGGTCAATTGATTCATTGCCCTTTTTCTTTTAATCTAGTTATTATTACAACAAATTTTACTTTTTCAAGTTAGGATTCTTACTCCCTCTAATAAATGAAATGGTCAAGTTTTGATTTTATGTGTCCAGGGATATTACCTAGTTTCTTCCCAGTTCCTTTTCTTATAACCTCAGTATTGGTCAGTCTTATCTTGGTGCAGACAATCCCAGCAGTTTGTGGAATATCATGCTGTCTAACTCATGGGAGGTTTAAAATGTCACAAAGCCTAGTGATCACGTGAAGAAAAATATACTTATTTTTCCAGAGACATATTTTAAAATGTGATTGAATCACTGTTTGGAGTTGTATCCCATCTGCATCCCCTCACACTCAGAATAGAATTCCTCTTTTTTTTTTCCACCAACAATCCAAGGTTTGTCTAAAACCTTCCCTGGTACTCCTGGTTCATAGTGATATTCTCTGGCTTTTAACATTCCTTTGGTATCTACTTTATACTCTATAAAGATTGTGTTGAAGTTAACTTTATATATTTATCAATTTGTCTCATACTTCGAACTCCTACCTCCCTAACTAGATCATAAACTCCCTGATGGTAAGAAATTAGAAACTGGGGAAAATACATTTTAATTCTAGTTCTAGTTTTTATGACCATTATTAATTCATAGAATTTAAAAATTTAAAAACCCTAGTTTTAAGATTTTTTATTTTTATTTTTAGAAAATTCTCACAGCTGCACCATGAAGTGTGTTCATTTTGCAAATGTCAAAGCATGAACAAAGCTTGTAAGTGAATTGCTTAGTCAGTAGTACATTTTCTCCTCAAATCTGCAATTGCCAATTGCCATGGTGAGTCTGCATCCTGCTGATTGCCACCAGAGGTTTGGCCACCCTAGAGGTTGCAGGCTGCCACAACCCTCCAGCCTCTCCTAGATTGCTGAGCATGTGTGTGTTCTGACTGTCAGGATCAATGCCTAACTTTCACTTTTATGTTAGTGACCATCTGGAGTCCAAGACTGCTGGATTATCCAGGATCATTGGTCCAACTTGTGTGTTGGCAACCTGACTCTATTTCTAATCTCCCCTCTATCTTCCCAAATCCATTACTAATATCTACACTGTCTCAAAAAACTGCGAATCAAATATCTTACATTATGGTCACCATTTCCTACCATTCCAGCTGACTTATTCTTGTATTTCTAATTCCCAAATCATTTTGTCTTATGGAAATGTTCATTACACTTATTCTTCATACCCCATTAAAAACATTTTTTTTGTTACTCAATTTATATTCAGTGATCTGGCAACTTCAATCCATGTGAACACCATTCTAATCAGCTATGGATGATTCTCAAGAAAAAGCCTTACAAATTCATGTTATTTGATTAAATTGTGTGTCTCCTTGGCACTTCCAAACTTTGGAAAATGTAGTCTCACTTGTTTTGAAATAGAAGTACCTTGATTCAAATGATCAGAAATGAGATCTCTACCATTAAACCTCTAATCATGTGGTAATAGCTACTATCCCAGAACAAAGCAAAACAAAACAGAATTTTACTAGATACCATGACTTCTCCAGGCTCTACCTCCTAAATCTGCCTTCCCTTACCACAAAAACTCCATGAATGATTTGTGTATTCCTTATCTATCTGTATCTCTTACATTGCACCTGTCACTGTGATTTCTCCCTTGCCTCTGTACTGAAACTACATTTTGCACAAGTCACCAGTGGTCTTTTTCTTATTAGAACCAATGGTTAATTTTAATCCTCATCTAACTTGAGCTTTCGGAAGCTTTAGACACATTTGATCATTCCTTTATTAAAAAAACCACACACACACACACACACACACACACACACATACTTTTTGCATTTGTATTTTGAGATAGCCCACTCTCCTGGAATTCCTATTCTCTTGTTGGCTTCTTCTCAGAATCTCTTTCAACGGCCCTTTGTCTCCATGTCTAAGTGTTGAATGCCCGAGAGTCAGTCTTCAGCACTCTCCTCCCTCTATGCTCATCCTAATTATGTGCTGTTGATAACCACATTTGTATATCTTGCCTGCCCTCTCCTTTGATTTTCAGTTCATATAACTAACAGCCTATTGGACAGCTCCTCTTGGATGAATTATAGTCATAAGAAGTCAAACAAGTCCAAGAGCAACTTTTAATTTCTCCCCAAATCCCTTCTTCCATTAGTCTTCTCTATCTCATTTAATGACATTTTTATCTGCCCAGCTGCTTTAGACAAAGGATACTAGGAGTCATTCTCAAATCGGTGTTTTTTTTTTTTTTTTACTTACTGTATTTAATCCATCCTCAAGTCCTGCTGTCTCTGCCTTCAAACTCCATCTTCCAACTGGATCTCAGTGCTCATAGGTCACCCTGAGCAAAGGCAGCATCATCTCCTCTCTGAAACACACTAAAACACGTTTTATTTGGAGTCATTGTTTTTATCTTGTCCATCATTTTCTTATGCTCTGCCCAGACTCCTCTCCAAACAGCAGACAGTGTGATGTTTTTAGAATGTAAAAGACATCATATTATAGTTGTGCTCAAAACTCATCAGTGACTTCAGAGCCCACTTAGAACACAAACTCACTCCTTGTCAGAGCATATCGGAAACTACATAATCTGGCCAGCCTATCTCTGACCTCATCCCCCTTCCTACCCTAGTACTATGTGGCATTTGTCAGTTACAGTCGCCATCTTTCTTTCTCTTCCTAGAGCCATTTTAATCGTTACCTATGAATATAAAACTCTTTCCTGTGATGTTCCTGTGGCTGCCTCTTAACTTTATTCAGAATGTAATTTAAATATTACTTTCTAAAGAAGTCTTTCTTGGCCACCTAGTTGAAGCAACATTCCACCCCATCCCACTATCAAGGACGCATGTTTAACTAAGTTACATTCATCAAGACATAAAGTAATCTATTTAATGTTATAATTTAAATTCCCTCCACTAAAATGTAAGCTCCTTGAGGGCAGGTTGATTGCTATATTTCCTTACCTTAGAATAATGGCCTACACATAAAAGGTGCCTAGTTTATTGATTGATATTGTCATTTGTAAGTAGACAAGGAGGAAAATCCCTTTGTTTGACTTTCATTCCTTAGAATGGAAAATGTGTCTTTATAACTGCAAGACAGGAATGAAGAAAAGAAGAAAGGACAGGAAAGGAGAGAAGAGAAAGAAGAGAAATAATTGAAATCCCTGGTCAATTCTCAGCATCCCCATTCCTGATGATGAGACAGCTTGGTTAGGACAAAGTAGCCCACAATTATGGGTTGGTTTTTATTTCTCATTTGATTGCATTGGCACTGCAGCATCAGCCTGGTAGCTTTACATAAAAGACTCAATTTTTATTATGATTTTATATATCTGAACATTTGTTAATTTGGTCTACAAGTTGGATTTTCCTTTAAGAGTCCTGAACTAAGTGATTTTAAATGGACCCTTTTAGTAAGTTTAATTAATGATTCTGAGTAGGCTTGAAATGCAGAAGCGCCCTCTGGTGGTTTAGTTTATAGGTGTGCAAAAATATCACTGTGCAACCAAGATCCTGCGCAAGGTGCCCGACAGAAGATCATTAAAATATTCTTCTGCGTCTTCCCTGTCCTTCCCTTCCTCCTTCTCCTTGCCTTTCTAATTGTATTTAATTTTAAATATGAATTAGAGTGGGAATCTTTATGATGATATCTGGCATAAATCTATATGGAAAAACAACTTCTGGAAAATTAAAAGGAACTGAGTAGTAGTCAAGAACCGTCAGCTATCCAAGTAAGACATTTTGTGCCTTCAAGTGAACATTTTTACCAAAAGCCTTCTTTACTCCTCGCTAACTGCATAGTAAACATATCTGTAGCCCCTGTCAAGTGGAAACAGTGGGTGTTTTCTCCTTTATTCAACTTTAAGATTGCTTTTCCTCAGGAACTGGGCACCTTGTACAAATTTAAAATTCTCCTTATAGGTAACTTATATTTAAAGATAATACTTTATGGAGTCTTAATAATTTATAACTTCCTATAAATATTCTTTGTTGCAATGCTGGAATATACTAGTGTTTTAAAAGTGGTGTTTTGGTTATAACTTTTATATCTTGTCCATACCTGGTTTCTGGAATTATTTGTACCTTGAATGTGGCATATATTCTATTTGGATAGTGGTGGTTCCATCATTGTAGAGCAGTTATTCTGTATTCACTTGTATTTTTACTTATTTTTTTTTCTTTTCTACTGATACAGAGGTAGCAATGTAGCAAACACTCTTCTTCCTCCTCCTCTTCCTTCTTTTTTTTTTGTGGTATATTTTCCAAGTTCTCTTCATCCTCCAGCTTCTGAAAGATTTTTCTTGTGACCTTTACATTCTAATATACATTTTGTAATTTCATCTCTTTCCGGGTTTAACTCTTGACTCTATGCAGGTGATTCTAGTTATTAACTTGCTTTTTATCTACAATTCGGTATTTAGAAATTACCTCACAATTAGAGTTCTAAATGAGAAGTACTAACTCATTCCAAGGAACACATACACCAAAAACTAAACTTGTTCTACCTTCTAACTTCCATGTATCAGTTACCAGCCTTATATTCATCCTGGTTACCAGGTTAACTAAAGCTGCACTAACAACTTTAACTTCTCGTATCTTACCTCATATAGGGAATCGACCCATCATGAAATTCCATTTATTTCATTCATAAAAGAGCTTTTGCTTCCCCTTCCTCTCTGATTTCACTGGTTCTTACTGAGTTTATTATAGTATTCTCTTACCTGACCTATTGGAATGGTCTCCTTGTTTGTTGCAGTGACAATAACTGATCTTTTAAAAAGAAAATGAAGGCCATACCCTCATGGAAATTGGAACTGGCATCCAATTCCTGGACAAAACCCGAAACCCACAGGCCATAAGAGATAAGATAGACAAGTGGGACCTCATTAAACTAACAAGCTTCTGCAAAGCCAAAGAAACCATCAAGAGAGCAGGGAGACAGCCTACA
>CAUYQG010209554.1:0-15778 GCA_963574415.1 Tarsius wallacei
TCATTGTTTCTGGAAGAAAGAACTGTCAGAATGAAAATAATAAAGTGCCAAAAATGTCATAATTACAGAAGCAAATTTATATGCAGAAGTATTTATCAAGTAGATTAATAATAGCAAACAATTCTTAAAACTTCTTCCTAAAATTAAAGGTAAAAAATATATATTAATAAAAATTGTTTGTTTACCAGCAATAAATAAAATATATTTTAAAACATAAATTATATGTTTAGCGATGTCTGCATATATTTTATAAGTAATAGTTTTATATACACATATTGTATATACAATTTTATAGGTGTATAACAACCTATGATGATAAATACTTAAGCACTGATAGATTATATACATTTTCAATTATGAAATGTTATTTGAAAAACTTTTACATAAGTCCACATTTTTTCTACATTAAAGTTTTAAATGCTTCTTGGAGAATTTAAATGGAAACACGTTGCAGAAAACTATAAAAGCTGTCACAACAGAAAAGCTAAAGTAAAAAGCCATTAGGAGCCTCATAAGTAGATTTTGCTTAAGAGAATTTGTAATTTAAATTGAGAGGACAAAAATGAAGAATTTAACAATATTAGTTGTATGAATATATTACTGCACTCTTAGCTTAGTTTTAAATTAGATTATATATTATTACATCACATTAGTAAAACTGTACTTTATTAAAGCTCTATCAGGTTATTATTAATCTATTTTAAGATAGGAATGGATTTAATTTGGCCTGTAATTTAACAAACTAAGCTTAAAAGGGATTTTTGTCACTAAATGTTAAAGAAAAGAGGGTACTCAGTAACACATAAATCAGTTATGACGTTAAATGCTACTTTTGGATAACAGCTCTAATTATTTTAGTTTCTTTAAATTTTAAAGCAATATACTCTTTTTCTCTCCATAAACACCCTAGTTCATCTGTCTTAAAGGTCCCAGATCTCTGCTGTATGTAGATGGGCAAGTCAGTGAATTACCAGCTTATTCTTTCTTGAGACTTTTAAGCTTTATTTAACATGCAAAACTAAGTGCATTTACAATCAAATTATTTGACTCTAACTTTGGTTGTTTTGGGATTTAGAAGAACTTTATTTCAACTCTCTGCTCTAAAACTGATGAAAAGAAATACAAGTTTTCTGACTGTCATACAACTGGTGTCTATAGTTAAGGAAAATAAACAAAAGATAAATTGTCGGACCTTAAAGTCTCATAATTCATAATTTCTGGTTCTGTATACACTGAAATAAATAATACAAATAAACAAAAAAATTAACAAGTTAGAGGAAACATATTTTGTGCCAACTATATGGCATGTTACTCTTAATGAATGGTAGTCTAACCATATTTATACAATTATAAATTGATATAGTGATACATGCATGGATTATACTATATGAAATATATTTATTCTTCAATAAGATGTACATTAGTTATTTAATTACAACTGTATAGATTTGACTGTACTACTTTTGAACATTGTTTAGCTTAAAGGAATGTAAAAATCAGTTAAGATTGCTTACTTGGGCAAAAAGTCTAGTTTTCAGCTTGGGGGAGTGCATAAAGCAAATATTTATTCTTTCATTATATGAGAAATGTAGTTTTTTTCTACAAGTATATATAAGTTCCAAGTGCTTTGAGATTTTTGCCTGGATAGTAACCAAGATACTGGAATATATCTTCGTTTCTTGGGTTATTTTATTTTTAATTGGTAAATCAAAACTGCATATATTTATCACTTACAGCATGTTATTTTGAAATATGTATACATTGCAATATGGCTAAATTGAGCTATTTAGCATACTCACTACCTCACATACTTTGCATTGTTTTATGGTGAGAACATTTGAAATCTACACTCTTAGCAATGTGGTTTTTAAAGTAAGATGCTACTTTCAATAAATCCATTAGAAAAAAAAGATATGACTTAATAGACTTATTGGATTAAAATGCAGCCCTTTATCAATATACATGTTCTTTAAAATATGAAATATTTAAAGTTATACATATTCACCTTGAGCCTACATAGGCAGATGTCTAAGATGACATCATGCTCTTCATGATCCCTGAGTAATCAATGAGAAAACCTACTTCCATAGAGCAGAAGTCATTTAAAGATGCCTTTTCCTTTCTCCTTATTTCAGTCCCAGATACTTGGATCTATTTAATCCTCCATCCTTTTCCCTCTTCACTGAGTTTAACAGCTCAAAATCTTTAGGTAAAATTTAGATGCAGTTTTTAGATCTTTTGGGAAATGGGAAGCTTATATGTTAAGTAAATATCAATGAGATAAGATTTAAAAAGTGAAATTTTAAACTATAACTAAGTAAATGTGTGCCTCCTGCTGACAAAGGAACAAAAATGCAAAGCATAAGTGCAGTCTACATACCCTGCTCCTGTGATATTTGCTGAATTAAAACCAGTCATTGTGACTGTCTAAACAATGGAGAAACTTTCCTCAAAAATGGAAAAAAAATATACCTTTCCTATAGGATATTCAAGTGCTTAAAATAAATCTCAAAGGATTTAGTGTCCCTGAACAAGGAGATACATCTTGAATGTTCTAAGAATTATCCTAAATCCACTGTATCATATTTTCATTACAACACTGCATTTGATTTCTTATGCAATAAGAATAGGTGACTCATCACGGATAAATCCTAGACAAAAACCAGACTCATTTTCATTTTACATTTATAATACTTTCATTTTGAATTTGGATAGGTAGCATAAAACTCCTTTGAGAGTAACATCTCTTTTATTGGTCAAGCTCTCTAAGGATTCAAGTTCAGTATTGATTTTTGCTCATAAGGAAGCATAGGGGATTTTTGCAGATGGGTCTAAAAGCACATTAACTGTGTTCTTGGTAACCACTGAGCACTCCTCTGGTTCATCAAAGCAGGCGAATGCCTCTAACCTTGATTCTGAGGGAAATAATCACATTTTAACCCTTGGACCTTACTGAGGTCCTGGAGGATGAGGACTCTATCCTATTCATCCTTGTATTGTGGGTGGTTTCACACACAAATTGGAGGTAGTCAATTTGATATGAAATCGCCTTTGTGAAAATGCCTTCAAAAAATTAATAAAAGGTTGGAATTGTGAGAAAGGTATAAATTCTGTCATGTCTTGACCCCTGGAAGGAACTGCTCACAAGACTGATAAGCTTATTTTCTCTTAGGTCATGCTTGATGGGTGACAGACATGAGCAGCTTTGATCACTGGAGATTACCCCGTCTGCATATATATCATAGTTAAACAATAACCAGTAATTGTTCACAAGATTTGTGAACTTCTCCAATTGCTCCTAAAGATAACATAAGCCTAAGACTGGTCTGTGAGATATATTTTATACTTTGAATTCTCGTGGACCAATGGAACCCACTTGAAACCGTGACCAATACCAAAGACCTCTCCACCCAGAAACTGACTCGGCACATACAAAGACAGTTGTGACACTGCTATAATTTCATCCCCAACCAATCAGCAAGCTCAGTTTACTAGCTCCTTTCCCACCAAATTATCCTAAAAAACACTAGTCTCTGAGTTCTTGGGAGGCAGATTTGAGAAATATCTCCTGTCCCTTGCTCAGTTGCCTTGTGATTATTAAATTCTTTCTCTACTGCAATAACTTTTGTCTCCGTATATTGGCTTTTTCCGTGAAGCAGGCATAAAATCCCAGGAGACTGTAATGGACACCTCAGTTGCACTGTGGAAAGGAATGGAAGGCATTTGGAAGGAAGAGGCAAGGAGCAAGAAAGTAAGAGTGCATGAATGAAAGCATAGAGATGAACAAAAAAGGGACAAACGAAGGCAGTCAAGGAGAACAATCGTCATCAGTGTGGCTCACGTGTAGACCCTGGATCTGCCTGGATTCAAATCCCTGTCTTTTAGGATAGCCATACATTCTAGCTTTCAAAGGTCAGTTCTGGCTGACACTTGCTGTTTTATATAATTGTTAAAAGCGTTCCCTACCAGTCTCAACAGTCTTTTTGAGAATATGAAAAAATTTCACATTCATTTTAAAATCGCATGATTCTAAAGTCTCCTTACCTCTCTCTGCCTCCATGCTTCTTCTGTAATATGAAAATAATATTACATACATTATTGGGCTGTTGGAGGAGTACATAAGAGCTGGGAGTAGTAAACCTGGAACAGTGCCTGGAACTTGGGTGGTCTTATGTAAATGTTGGCTATTATTGTTGGAGCAGGTTTTTCCATAATCAAATTCAAGGGAAGGATTCCACAGTGCCCTCCACTTTGTGATCAAGTATTTGACTTTTGTTGCATACATTATTTTTTGATTGTCAATAAGTGACCCTAGGCATGAGATTATATATTAAAAACTTTACAATGAATATATTTATATAACCAAAGGCAGGAATTTCACTGAAAATAAGTAAAGCTCATCATTTAGTACTGAAATGTACCACCTAGGGAGTTGAATAAGGATTTCTTTTTACTTGATCTTGTTTCTCTTTCATCTTTTCTCTTTCTTTGTGTCTTTGTTTGTTCTCCCCCCCCCCCCTTTTCTTTTCCTGGTAGATTCTGCTAGAGGGAAGGGGCTGCCTTATTTAGGTACACAAGGGCAGCTGGGTTAAAAATATATTGCCTCAATAGAGTGAGGGAATCACTGCATCGTAAACAACACATTCGATGTTTCCATGGCAGCCAAGACCACAGATAGCAAAGAACACTTCAAGAGCATTACTTTTGAGCATCAACCTAAGTGCTTTGTGCAGCTACTCAAATTCTGTAGCACTTGATGTAAATGATTAGAGGAAACACCCAGGCAATGGTGCCTCAGAATCACAAACAAATGTGTAAGGGATACAGAAGAAGTTTTAGGCCTGCCTTGAAAACTGTCCTTTTCACTGTTACCTTATATTGATGTTTCCAATGTAGTTGAAGTTTGCATCATTTTTCATGTGATTCAGAGGGAACAACTTACAAACTGAGCCTTGATTCATCAATATTAGAAAATTGCCCAGTTATCAAAACAGAATTGCTTGTGGAAAACATCACTATTACTAGATGGTCACCTGCACAGTTCTGAAATTCTGTAAGAAAGATATGGGGTCAGGGAGAGTGATGCAGTGTGTTGGAAAGCAGCGATGACGTGAAGTCTACACGCAGTGTGACCCCCTTGGCAATTAACAGCTTAAAAAAACCGTGATATTTATATTTATGTGCCAATGTGGAGTGCCTTGTAAGATGCCAAGGGCATGAGGGAGGGAAGAGAAGGAAAGTCGGCAGTTTTGGCCACTTGAATGGCTTGAGATTCTTCATTCATTCCTTATTTCATTCAATGGGTATTTATCAAATGCCTCTTCTGCACTAGGCACTGTGTTTGGCACTGCACTTGGCTAGACACTTTACACATGATATCTTAGTTAATATTCAGGACATCCCTACCAGGCATCTCTATTATCAATATCCTTATCATGATTTCAGGATACTCATTTCGCACATGAGGAAGCTGACTGTGTTTAAGTGACTTCCCCGAGGTCACAAGTGGAAACATTGTGACTCAAATTGCAGTTTGTCTACTCAAAAGTCTATGATTTTGCACTGTGTGGTGCAGTTTAATTTTATCCTGACAAATTAACAGCAAATTTACTTTGCCTCATTGTAGTATCTTATACTAAGTATACAAGACAGACATAAGGATTCCATTTGAGGAGATAAAACTCTCACATGTCACCAGGAGATCAAAATTAGATACCATGAAAGATGCTATCAAATGGGGATGTAATACATACTCAGTTTAATTTGCTTAGGAAATCTTTTTTCCTTTCTTTCTTTCTTTTTTTTTTGAGACAAAGTCTCACTCTATTGCCCAGGCTGGAGTGCAGTGGCATGATCATAGCTCACTGCAGCCTCAACCTCTGTGGCTCAAACAACCTTCCTACCTCAGCCTTACAAGTACTTGGGACTGCAGGCATGCATAACATACTCAACTAATTTTTTACTATTTTGTAAACACTAGGTCTCTCTATGTTGCCCAGGTGGTATTGAACTCCTGGCCTTAAGTATTTTTCTTGCCTCAGCCACCCAAAGTGTTGAAATTGCAGGTGCGAACCACTGCATTCAGCCACCACAATCTTTATGTTCAAACATTTCTAAGAAAAAAAAATAATCTTTTAGAATGTTGCAATAGTGATTCCAGGAAACATTCAGTTATTTACTCAGACAGAATTTTAGTTGATCTCCTATACAAACCACTTCTTTCATCTTTCTGTCTTCTTTCTCAAACTGTTAGGATTAAAATGTTGAATGGCACAGATAAATAACAAAATCTGTGAAGAGTGACACGTAGTCATCCCTTCCCTAAACACAAAGCAATGGGCAGAGGCCTCTGCAAAAACCATGGTGTTCTGAGAGAGAACGCCATCAGCTCAGTCTTCACCATTGCCATGGACCATGGTACTCCAAGAGAGAGAGCTCCTTCAGCTTAGTCTCTGCCATCATCAAGGACCACGATGCTCCAAGAAAGCTGCATCAGCTCGTCTCCACCATCGCCAAGGACTATAGCTGTCTTTAGGGGGGTTCATTGGTTCAGTTTCCATCATCACCATGGACCACAGTGCTCGAAGAGAGAGAGCTCCATCAGCTCATTCTTCACCATCATCAAAGGATCATGGAGCTCTGAGAAAGCTGCATCAGCTCAGTTTTCACCATTACCAAAGGACCACATGCTCTGAGATAGCTGCATCAGCTCAGTCTCTATGATCACCAAAGGAATATGGTGCTCTAAGAGAGAAAGCTCCATAACATTGGTCTCCATCATCAGCATGGACCACAGTGCTCTGAGAGAGCTCAGTCTCTACCATCACCAAAGGACCATCGTGCTCTAAAAGAGAAAGCTCTATGAGATCAGTCTCCACCATCACCAAGGACCCTAGTGCTCTGAGAGAAAGTTTTCATTGGTTTAGTTTCCACCATCACCAAGGGATCACAGTGCTCTAAGAGAAAGCTCCATCAGCTCAGTCTCCAACAGCACCAAAGGATCTTTGGGCTCCAAGACAGAAAGCTCCATGAGGTCAGTATCCACCATTACCAAGGACCACAGAAAGCTCCGTCAGCTCGATCTCCAGAAGTACTAAGGACCATAGTGCTTTGAGAGAGAACTTCATCATCTCAGTCTTCACCATCATCATAGGACCACAGTGCTCTGAGAGAGAGTTCCATCAGCTCAGTCTCCACTATCACCAAGGATGACATGGCTCCAAGAGAAAGCTCCATCAGTTCAATTTCTACCATCACTATTACATACTTTAAAATCCTCAAGTCTAAGAAGTATTTTCCTCACTCAGAAGTCACAATTTTTAAATTATTTTTTAGAGAAAAGGCAGAATTCTTAGATACTCCAAAGTAGACAAACTAGGAGGGCAGTCAAGAAAGAAACTACATGGCATTACGATGGTTCTTTTTTTTTAACATGTTAGCTTTCGATGACATACATTATATACATATACTTAAATAACTATTTTGCATATTCCTTTTCAGCATCAAAATAGATAAAATAACTTGTAAATTATTTGTGAGTCATCAGCTTCAAAAATCTATGTTTTATTCCTTAGCTATTTCAGAGCCTTGGCTTAACTGGGAAAAGGACTCATCTGCTCTCTGTTCCAGGTCTTTCTGCCAGGACTTTCTTGCTCCTCGGAGGATGCCCTCAGTTTCTTCTCAGGCTCTCCCGCTTCCCCAGCATTGGATCAGAACCAGATACACAACTCTTGTTCAAGCTGAACCGTCTCAACAAGGGATTAGCAAACTGTACCTGCAGACCAAATCTGTGATATCCACTATTTTTGTATGGCCTGCAAGCTAAACATATTTTTCAAATTTTTACACAGCTGAGAAAAATAAAAAAGAATAGAATTTCTTGGCATGCAAAAATGATATGAAATTCATATTTCAGTGGCTACAAGTAAAATTTTATTGGCATGCAGCCATATCCATTCATTTACATATTGTCAAAGTTGTCAGAATCAAAACAGGGTAACGCATTAAAAATATAATAATAACAAAAATTTTAAACACCTAACAAACAGAGCCGACGAGGCCACGAAGAGAGGGTTCTCACGCATCCATCACAAAAGACTCTCAAAAGATTCTGCAGACACTACAGTCCTGCACAGAGGCCATTGTGACCTCATACAAGGATATACTTTTGCAGCGACAACTATCCAGCTAGTGTCTGTTCAACCTTGGACCAGAAAAATCCTCATTATTGATTTTCATAGGCCAAAGATAATTATCTCAAAATAATTATGCAAACCTCCTCATTTTTTTTCCTTTAAGAACCACTGTTTTCCTTTACATCCCTGAATGTCCATATAGTTTACCATGGCACACGTATTCCCATTGCAATGTTCATTCTTAAATAAATAAAATTTTCTTCTAGAGAGCCTCTTTCTGTTTGTTATTTAGGTTGACAATATTACCCCTGGCTGCTCCCATGCTGCAGAGTTGAATAGTTGCATTAAATACTACATGGTTTGCAACCCCGAGGATATTTACTATTTGGTCCTTTACAGAAAAAGTTGCCCATTCCTCTCTTGCCAGTAGCCCCCTTATCCTTGAGAAATACATTTCAAGACCTTCAATGGATGCCTGAAACTGCAGATATACCAAACCATATGTATACGATGCATGCGTTTCTTTTTTCTTCTTCACAAGTTCAGAGATAAAAGATTCATGTCTTCCATAGATCTTAGCAACCACAACATACAATATTTTTCAAACGCTGCGCTACCTCGACAGTCAATCTGATGAACACACTGGCTATCAAGAGACTAGCAGATGGGGAGGAGGACAGACAGTATGGATCCTCTAGACAAAGGGATGATTCACACTAGGGGCAGGACAGAGAGTGATGGTGTGAGATTTCATCCTGCTACTCAGAATGGCACACAATTAAAAACTTGACCATTGTTTCTTTCGGGAATTTTCCATTTGATAATTTTGAACTATAGTCAACAGTGGGTAACTGAAACCATGGAAAATGAAACCTCGGTTAGAAGAGACTGTACTTTGATGAGACTATATTTGAATATGACAAGTTTTCTTTAAAGATATATAGTTTAAGAGCATCTGAGTTTTGTCATTTATTATGTCATCTATTGTATACCTATTCTGACTATCTCATTCTTTCTATGCTATACAGAATAAATTGAGGAAATTTAAAGTGATTATACAATTTTTCTTTTAGTTTTCAAAAAGAGTATGCTCTGTGATCTTTTAGAAGAACATACTTATAAAAGTTCATCTTCTCTATACAAGTAGTTCATGATTTTAATCTTAACATGGACACAAAATAAAACATGATAGGAGAAGTCATTTTTGCATATGTACTTGAATATTAAAAACAAATAGACATAGAAAATTATTTAGAGCCGTGCTCGGTGGCTCAGCCTGTAATCCCGCGCCTTTGGGAGGCTGAGGTGAGTGGACTGCCTGAGCCCGCGGGTTCGAGACCCTCCTAGGCAAGCGAGACCTCATCTCTACAATAAATCAAAAAATTAGCCGGGCGTGGTAGCGCGCGCCTGTAATTCCAGCTACTTGGAAGGCTGAGGCGGAAGGATCGCCGGAGCCCAGCAGGTCGAGGCTGCAGTGGCCAGGAGCGGCCACTGCACTCCAGTCTGGGCAACAGAGTGAGACCCCAACTCAAAAAAAAAAAAGAAAATTATTTAGGAAAAAAATTCTTTCTTTCCTCAGACAGGCATATCAGAAACAGTATTCCAGCTTAGGAAAGAGCATTAGATGATAATCAAGTGCAAAACAATAAGAGCATTTGTATATGCAACATTATTAACTCACTCTTTCTGTGTGTTTATGATATTGTTTTTGATATTCAAGGGTATTTAAACCTTATTAGATAATTAAGTCAGGAATCTATAAGGAGTTGGGCACCAATGCAGGAAAAATCAACAATGGCAAATAATACCAGGGTTTTCCAAGACGGTGACACTTCCATTCCCAGAAGAGCAATAGTGGTAGAAAGTGCTGCAACTTGACAAGAGAAAAGGAATCACTGCAGACAGCAGAGTTCATTCTGCACATTTATTTATCCACAAACCTTTACCGAGCCCCTAGCGTGTTCCAAGGACTATGCTCCCTCTGAGGATTTAGCAAGTGAACAAGAGACATAAAGTCTTTGCCCTTAAAGAGCTCATAGTCTAGCGGGAAACAAACACAATTGGTAAATGAACAAACAATGCAGGTAATTTCAGACTGTGATGGTGCCATCAGGAAGGAAATGGTTGACTACATTAATGCTGACTATTTGACCAGGGAAAGCCTCTCTCAGCAGTACGACTGTACTGCTGTGGTTCCACAGATGAGTGTGAGTGAAGGAAGAGGAAGCTGCCTGTGCAGACCCAGAGCCTGGAAAACTCCTGAAATGCCCAGAGGTATCAGCACAGTGAGAGACAAGGCAGGACATTCTGAGTAGGAGAAATGGCATGAACAAAGGCATGAGACGAGGAAGCCTACAGAGAAATAGAAACACTGCATTATAGGGCAGAGAGTTAGGCAGGGAAAAGTCTGAAAATGAACTGTTGGCTAAAATATCTGATTCTAGAGAATGATCAAATTTAGAACATGGAGGTGCAGACTGGATGTCTTTTTATTAGAAGTACTAGTTAATGATGTGGACATGGATATGCTTTCCTAAAGAGAGACAGATATATGTATTTAACAAATACTGATTGAGAACCCATTATACCCCAGACATAGCTTTGGGTACTGGAAATACACCTGTGAACAAAAAAATTAAAGTCCCCGCTTCCATAGTCCTTAAGAACTGGCATAGTATTTGAGGAGAGACAGGCGAGGACCAAATACATAAAGCTAGATGGAACATCAGTAATAATATCAAAAACAATATCATAAACACACAGAAAGAAGCCACAAGAATCCCTCACCTGAGTGAATTCAAGAGCTGTCAGAAAAACCTTTTTTATTCTACTCTAGTCCCCTGGATTCCTTCTTTTCTCAGAAACAGAGTTATCTTTTAAAAATATAAAGTAGATTATGCTTTTCCCTTACTTGAAATAATTCAGTAGCTGGCAAGGGCTCTGAGAATAAAATTCAGATCTTAGACTGTGGCCTACAATTTCCCTATGACTTGGCCCTATCTGTATCTGCCATCATATTAGACATGACTGTTGGCTTGTGACCATGAACAAGATACACGGGTCTCTTCTTTTCTATGAGGGTTTTTCCTCTCTAACTAGGACATTCTTTCCTTAATCTTATCCTTGGGCCTCTGCTAAGTTATTGTTCCCTTAGCTTGGTCTGTTCTGACCACCCCACCTAAAGAGATCCAAGCCCCATTTCTGTTTATTCTTTCATCCTGTTTTGTATACAGATTTTCTCACTTTTCTCCTCCCACGCTAGACTATAAGCTTCAAAAGGACATGCATTTTCCCTATATATTGTTGTGTGCTAGGATCTTAGCATTTAGGAAGTTTGACACTAACTGTCCACTCAAAAAAAATTAATGAGGTTTAATAAGGGCTTAGTAGGAGGCAGGGGGTTTATTATGATAAATTTGTGCCCTGGAGTCAATAAGGCCTAGTTTTCTATTCCCTTTGTGAACTGTGTCAAGTCATGTAATTGCTCTTCAGTTTCACCATTTGTAAAATTCAATAGAGTTCATGAAGATTAAGTCGCATGTAGTTAATTCACTCTTCACGCATAGTAAGACTCAGTACATGTCACCTTAACCATTCCCTGCCTTGTATAAAATACCGTGGGAGATTCAAAATTAAGAGAGAAACAGTCCTTACATATAAAGTAATTACAACCTAGTGAGAGAGGCATTTCCCACAAATATCTAAGTGTGGGCAGAATGGGTATAAGACATTTTCTTCTGAACTCTAGACCTTCTACTGAACTGTCTACTTAGACTTTTCCCTTGACTGTCTTTAGAAATCTCCAGTGTAACATATTCCAAGTTTAACTCTTGATTTCCACCCACTCTTCATCAAAATATTCTTTTCCAGCCGGGCTTGGTGGCTCAGCCTATAATTCCGCGCTTTGGGAGGCTGAGGTGAGTGGATTGCCTGAGCCTGTGGGTTCGAGACCTGCCTGGGCAACTTGGCGAGACCTCATCTCTACAATAAATCAAAAAAATTAGCTGGGCGTGGTAGTGTGCGCCTGTAGTTCCAGCTACTTGGAAGGCTGAGGCGGAAGGATCGCCGGAGCCCAACAGGTCGAGGCTGTGGTGACCAGGAGCGGCCACTGCACTCCAGTGGGCGACAGAGTGAGACTCCAACTCAAAAACAAACAAAAAAATTCTTTTCCTGTGCAATTTTTTCCCGTACAAGAGATTACCTGCATGAAAAGATTACCTACATGAAAGGCTACCTCCATTCATGTTTTACTCAAACCAGAAACCAGTAAGTGTTTTGGTGGCAGAAAATCAAAGGTTCTGACCAATACAAATTTACTGAATTAAAGAACCACAATATTGATCATGTAAGACAAATTTGCTTACATAATTAAATATCATATTGACATATCTATATCCTTACTCCTAAATCCAGCTTATCACAGTACTTACTATTCGTTTTCTTAAACAGAGCTTAAAATTTTCTTTTTAGGCTTGGTTCGGTGGCTCAGTCTGTAATCCCAGCACTTTGGGAAGCCGAGGTGAGTGGATTGCCTGAGCCTACAGGTTCGAGACCAGCCCGAGACCAGACCTCGTCTCTACAATTTAAAAAAAATTGTCTTTTTATCCCCCCTTGACTGTCTCACATTAGTTAGCTCATCAAATTCTACCTAAGCTAGAGCAATGCACTACGTGTCCTGTTTCCACCCCTGTGTCTTTTCTAGTCACTTTCCACGCTGCAGGCAGTATATCTCTGAAGCATAGTTTGGATCATGTCACTCTCAGAGGTTTTCTGGTTTTTTTTTTTTCTTTTTTTAGATTAGGAAATATAGCTTATTTAAAAACTAAATTAGAAAGAGAGAGAGGAGGGGAGAGAGAGAGGAGATTCACCTCCCCAAGGTTGGGGAGGGGGCCAACATTTAAGAAAATGGCCTGGCCATAGCTCAAAGAGCACATGGCCACACCAGTCTAGTAAGGCAAGGGCAGGTTTTCTGTTTCATTTGTCTAGATTGATATCCTTTCTAGGTCTCCTAGTCTCTGACATCCTCCTCAATATCACTCATGATTCACTCATAATGCTTTCATCAGTTACACTGCACCCTCTCCTTCCCACCAACTCTTCATGGCTAATTACTACATCAGGTCTTGGTTTGTTGGTAGAATTTTAGCCACTTCATCTTACAGAGGAAAAGCTACAGGTCTATGCCTTTTTCAAAATAAGGAGCATTGAGGTATGTGGGCCTAACCAAGCTGCTTCTTCTTCTTTTTGAAAAGAAAAAGGACAAAAACATTACTAGAAGACAGCACTGACTAAACATTTAAGTGCTGACCCCAGTGCGTTACCTCAAATGATCTGACAACATACTCTGAACCAAGTGCAATTAATTCCATTGTAGAGACTGATTTTGGATCATTATGAAGCAAAAACAAGCTTTAGATACTAATAGTATTGTAGTAGGAATCATGAGTTTACAACTGAAAATACAAACAAACTAGAGAGTGACTGCTAAAATAAAAAATTAACACATGCCGGTTGTGCTGGCTCACACCTGTAATCTCAACAACTAGGCTAAGGTGGGATAACGCTTGAGACCATGAGTTGGGGACCAGCCTGGGCAACACAGTGAGACTCTGTCTCTTAAGAAATATTTCCAGGCTGGGCTCGGTGGCTCAGCCTGTAATCCCGTGCTATGAGAGGCCAAGGTGAGTGAATTGCCTGAGTCCGTGGATTCGAGACCCACTCGGGGAACTTGGCAAGACCTCATCTCTACAATAAATCAAAAAATTAGTCGGGCATGGTAGTGCGCGCCTGTAGTTCCAGCTACTTGGAAGGCTGAGGCGGGAGAATCGCCGGAGCCCAGCAGGTCGAGGCTCCGGTGGCCGAGAGCGGCCACTGCACTCCAGCCTGGGCGACAGAGTGAGACCCCAACTCAAAAAAAAGAATTATTTCCAAAAATTAGTCGGGTGTGGTAGTACATGTCTGTAATCCCAGCTATTTGAGAGGCTGAGGCAGGAGGACTACTTGAGCCTAAGAGTTTGAGGCTGCAATGAGTTATTATCATAGCCTGGATGACAGAGTGAAATACTGCCTCATAAAATATAATAATTACTATATCAGCTCTATAGTATCAAACATCATTTATTTCCCATATGAGGCAACAGACTATTAAGGCAACTAAAGTTCAGAAAACAATTTTGTTCTTTGTATTATTATACAAACAAACAAACAAAAATCTCAGACAATAGTTCACTCTCCTCTCTTCCCATACAAACACATGCTCTAAGATCAAATTGAGTATTCTATTTCACTATAGTAAATTTTATGTGGTTAAAAAGATCACACCAATAAAGTATAAGTTTGATTCAACTATGCAGTCTTAATTGTACTACAAAATACTGTATTTAATTTTCTGTTAAGAAATTATTTAAAAAGAAAGATTCTATATTTCTAAACTTTCATGACTTTTAAAAAGTCTAGGTTTTCAGAATTCATTTTAAAAATGATACAGGCTATCCTCATTAGTAAGAACAGCATCTCATTTTAGAGACAATGAGGACAGTATTTGTAGGAGATGGAAAAAATTAAAAGGCAAATAATCAGACAATGAGTTTGGGAAAAACAAAAGGAGAATAAAAAAAGTAATCAAAAGTCTTCAAAATGTATGCAGAGTCTTCAAAAAGAAAAAGGTTCGGATTTCAAAAAGGAAAACTTTTGCTCAAATGTATAGTGAAGATGATTATTAAATATTTTAGAGTGACAAAGAAAAAATGCTTCAGTATCTTAATCTCAATTATGTATTTCTACTTCATATTAGAGCCCTATTAATAATTTCAATGGCTTAGGTTTTATTTGAATTCATAATTTATATTTGGGAATATAAGCCCTTATGAATGGTTCAGTCCCTACAACTGTCATTTTCTACTGTATAGTCATTAGCTAAGCCTTGAATATAACATTGTTCAGCAAATAAAATGATAAACCCTTTATATCTTGTCATTGTAGGATTCTCAATTCAGTTTAATGTATATTTTTTAAAAAATCTATACTTTAATGCAACATTGAAAAAAAAACCCTACTATTTCCTTAAGCTTATAGCATAATTTTTAGTGATATCTAAAACAATTACATTTCAGGTTCAAATACTGGTAAGAATTTTAGAAAATACAAACTCATGTTCATACTTATTCTTTTATATATGTGTGCCACAGAAAAAAACAAAAGACCAAATTTTTAAAAAACACATTAAACTAGCCATATAACAAATTATTTATATTTCTAAAGTTGAGCTTTTCATATGAAAATTTTAGGTAGGTTACAAAAACATAAGGATATGTTTGACTATCCAAAATACTTTAGTTAGTCGGGCTCAGTGGCTCAGCCTGTAATCCCGCGCTTTGGGAGGCTGAGATGAGTGGATTGCCTGAGCCCGCGGGTTCGAGACCCGCCTGGGCAACTTGGTGAGAACTCATCTCTACAATAAATAAAAAAATCAGCCAGGCATGGTAGTGCGTGCCTGTAAGTCCGGCTACTCGGGAGGCTGAGGTGGAAGGATCGCCAGAGCCCAGCAGGTCGAGGCTGCAGTGGCCGGGAGCGGCCACTGCACTCCAGTCTGAGCGACAGAGTGAGACTCCAACTCAAAAACAAAACAAAACAAAAAACAAAAT
>CAUYQG010209557.1:0-48611 GCA_963574415.1 Tarsius wallacei
ATTAGCCTGTAGTTCCAACTACTTGGAAGGCTGAGGTGGAAGGATTGCCGGAGCCCAGCAGGTCGAGGCTGCGGTGGCCGGGAGCGGCCACTGCACTCCAGTCTGGGCGACGGAGTGAGACTCCAACTCAAAAAAAAAAAAAGAAAAAAGAAAAAGAACTGTCGTGCAAATATTATCTGGCAAAAGGCAAAGGTTGCATTTCTAAATTTTTCAGAGAAGCTACACTGTAGATTTTCAATGAAATTGTATCAACATGATGTCAGAAACAAACTTTACAGGTCTTCTTTTATTATATATGTTCAATATTAAGGAATTACTCTGAATCTAGTATTCTGTTTAAACAACCTGGGTAGTAGGAGGGGGTACAAGTAATTGGGCTGTTTCTTTATCTTCTAATAATTTAAAAGTAGCCACAAAATTTTGTATACAACTCAGTGCTTAGCATGATGAAAGGTGCTAGAAAGTGTTCAACAGATACTTATTGCTTTGACGGTGTAAGTTTAAGAAAATGCTCATGTGTCACTTAACAACAGGGATACATTCTGAAAAATATGTTGTTAGGTGATTTTGTCCTTGTGGGAACATCACAGAGTATACTTACACCAACCTAAATGGTATAAATAACTACACACCTAGGTTATGTTATAGCCTATTGCTCCTAGGTTACAAACCTGTACAGCATGTTACTGGGCTCAACAGTGTAAGGAAACAATAACACGAAGGCAAGTGTCTGTGAAAAGGTACAGTAAAAATACAGTATTATATAATTCTATGGAACCACCATCATATATATGTGGTTCACTGTTGACCGAAACATCGTTTTGTGGTGTGTGACTATGCTTCAGAAGCTGGGAATCATCAACTTCTGCAGATCCCCATTGCCAGCTAGAAATAGTGCCTGCTGTTTCATTCGTCCATCTGAGGCATGACAGGCATTAGAAGAAACAGAATAAAACTAAGAAAAGAGAAAGGTAATAGAATTCAAAATAATGGCTGCTGAACACAACAGAGGCACTAGGGAACTTTCTGAGGAGATGGAAATATTCAAAATCTTTGGGATACACACACACATGTCAAAATTCTTCGTGTACATCTGTGATTTGTACACTTTTTCAAACATGTAATTATATCTTAGTAAAGTAGTCAGCACAAAAGAAAAAAAAATTTCAGTTAATGGTAGGGCAAAGAAGGAAGAGAACGAGAAGATCAATCGAAGGACCAAGATAAATGGAATGAGAAAAAGTGAAAGAGATGGAGAGTCCTTGACAATTGCCTCAGGTTGTTCAGTGGTCCCCAAAGAATGGTAATACATCATATTTGTCCAAAATTCATTCCCTTGAAATTTCACACCATCTATGTTTCTAAAGTCAACAATTTAGTCACTGGGAACTTTAACAGTAATGCTTGGAATTTACTATTGTATTTTTCTTATTGCCTACAATCACCTAAATGTAAACATAAACAGCTTAAGTAACTAGGTTTTTTGCTTTTTTTTTGAGTTGGAGTCTCACTCTGTCGCCCAGACTGGAATGCAGTGGCATGCTCCCAGCCACCACAGCCTCGACCTGCTGGGCTCCGGCGATCCTTCCACCCCAACCTTCCAAGTAGCCGAAACTATAGGCGTGTGTTACCACGCCTGGCTAATTTTTTTGATTTATTGTAGAGACAAGGTCTCACCAAGTTGCCCAGGCGGGTCTCAAACCCGCAGGCTCAGGCAATCCACTTGCCTCGACCTCCCAAAGTGCTGAGATTACAGGCTGAGCCACCGAGCCTGGCCTAGGTTTTTTTCTTATTAAGTATTAAAAGTTGCAATTACTTCTGTTACAGGATCCATTCTTTTCATTTTTAATTGAATTAGATTCAATTAGATTAGATTCTTTTTCTGTTTTATAACACATTTTACATTTGGTTACTCCATTATGCTTTTAGTTATCATAATGTGAGGATCCTTAAAGACAACTTCAATTTCATCTGCTTTTAAAATTCAAATTGCAGCTATACTTTGTACCACATAGGTGGTAATATCTATCTATATACATCTGCCTATATGCTCTGTCGAAATTGATGCAAAGTAAAATTTTTTTAAGTATTTCAGCTTTTCTACTGATTTATGTTAAGACTTTATAGGCATACTCCTTTCTTTGGGATCTTAAATATCGTAACAAAGGCAAAGTAGGAGAAAAACCCAGCAGAAATAAGAATTTAAAAAATAGGCTAAATTAGTTTCTTGATGTAAATATTTTGAAAGTGCAAATGCCCTAACAATTCAGTTAAAAGTGTCTTCAGAATAATCTGGCCCCAAAAGGAGAAAAATAACAGTAAATCAATCAGAGCTGTTTCAACTACTGCTATGTAAAAGCAAACATTTAAGTAAATGCATAAAACTCTTGTCGACGGGCCTCACAAATTACAAATAATCTATGAAGAAGAAAAGTGATAAGTATTACCTATTTAAGAAGAGACAGAGAAATGTATTGTCTAATGAAACAGAATCAAGATTGTTGTTTAGGCAGCTTAGCACTAGAGTCTCAGCAACAATTCTAGTAAGGAATCATCTAAATATTTATTATTTACCTATTAGGTCTAACTTTGAACTGGATGTTAGAGAAGCTATAAAGACGAGTAAAGTAAGATCCCTCACTAAAGGAAGCTACATTATACCGGGCTATCCAGGACAATGCACTCACACCTGTAATACATGATAAAATGCACCAGATTTCATAAAAGACATGGAGCTCTATTAATCAGCTTGAAGACGTGGCAGGAAAGACTCAGCTGAACGATGGAGAAAGCTTCTCATATGGACAATATAAGAGGGCCAGTAATAATAAAGTGACATGGGTAGGAAAGCGCAGGAGAGATTCACAGAACAGCTGGCCAAGGCAGATGTTTGCAGGATTGGAGAATGCACGAGGGGAGTGGTGGAAGGAAAGGGTAGAAAGAGTGATTTGGTCATGCTCAGGGATGTGACCTTCATTCTTGCAGAGACAGGGAACTTTGGCATTGTAACACCTTGGAAGCTTAAGAAACCTTAGTCACAACTCCTCTAGTGAGAAGACACAAAAACTGGTCCTCAGAAAGGTTTGAAGAGAATTAAAAAAATTCACAGATATGAGTCAAGAACTAAGTTCTGCCTCCCAGGAATGACAGGATCTGATACATTATTTAGGAAAATTATTTCAGCAACAATGTTCAGTATGGACTAGAGAGAAAATAAATTACCTACAGTTTCGTTTGGAGTGAAAAGAAATAGGATGTAGTGGAGTCTAGAATTCTTCTATTACTGAGATGCTACTGTGAGGTGTTTCAAGAATGTTATTCACTTGAATACACCACAGACTAAAATGTTAACTTGGCCGCAGGAAAAATCCCCTACCTTGGCTATAGGACTTCGCTGAAGGAGATACCACAAAAATAGAGCTTTTGTGTCAACCACATCAGTAATATCTATTGCCACTTGTACCAGTTCAACTCTTCATGGAGAAGGGAGAATCACTGACATGAATGTCTGTGCTCATTATAATTGTGAAGGGGAAAAGCAATTTTTCAAAGAGAGTAAAATTCACAGAAACCTGTGTTCAAAAGTCATTTCTATAACAATAGAGAGTAAAACTTTCCCAAATGTCTACATTTCATTGTGTTACCTACATAATGGTGAAAGCTTACACACAATGCTATGGAAAAACAGCTGAAGCACATGACCATAAAACAGACAAGGCTGCTTTTCATGTGTAGTTTGTGGAAAGCAGCCTTGTTACTTTACAGTCATACCCTGTAACAATCACTAGCCTAGCCACCCCAAGAAGTGCCGAGCTGAATGCATTACACCTAAAATAAAGGAGCATAACATAATTTTTGTCCTTCTCGGCAATCACCTTCAAAGGTTTAGATTAGCCCTATTTTCCTTGAATACACTGTGTGGATCGATCATCCAAGAAATTATCCTAACATTTTCTGTATCTATATTTTCTAATGACACTTGTACTGTACTTTTATAGCGCTGTCATGCCTATTATATCGATTTTTTCTGGGTTTAAACAGTTTATATCTTTCCACCTATTTTAATGGCACAATTTAGGTTATTATATTCTGAAGCATTATTTTGAATTGAAAAAAAGTGAACATATCTATAAGACTGGTCTAAGTTTGAGGGAATTTCAATAAGGACTTTAAAATATTACTTTTGTCCTCTTTTTTTTTTCTTTATCCTTTTTTTAAAGGTTCCTTTTTTTTTAAAGCAGTACCAAAGTTTTATGAGGGCACAGACTATACATATCATTGTGTCCCCCAGAATGCCCATACCTCATAGGTGCTCAAAAAGCTTGCTCAAGTAATACAATGAGCAGTGACACTATGTTAACTTTGGATGTAGCTGTATGATGCAAAGATCACCAGGGCAGGTGTAGCCTAGCAGAATGCCTAGGCAATCTCCTGTGGAAGCTTGTTTTTCTCTGCTGGCCTCCTAGATGTTTATATTCCCTAGCCTTCAGCCACAGACCTTGCCCTTCACACTCTACACACTTTCCTTGAACAAAGTCATCCATCCACTCCCAAGGTTTTAACTCCTATTGTGTATGTGTATGACACCCAAATCGTCTTTGACTCTGACTTCCTTCCTAAGCTACAAATTATATCTCTTACCATCTACTAGACATTTCTATCACAATGTCTGACTAACCCGGACACAAGCTCAAAATTGGAAGTCATCGCCATCCCTCCGACCCCTTCTCCTTGTGAGGTGTTGCCTCTGTTGGTATATAGCTCTACACAATTGACCAATAGTGAAACCCAGGTAAACTCATTTACTCTTTTGGCTATCCACATTGAATCAATCACCAACTCCTAGTAATTCTACCATCAAAAGTATACTTCCAACCTATCTGCTTTTCTCCTTACCTACTAAGACCACACACCTTAGTCAGGCTTATCATAACTCACCAGAACTATTCTTAACTAGTGACTTTGCCTCAAACTAGCGCCCTTCCAATCTACCGTACAGCCAAATATTCCTTCCAAAAGGTGAATCTGCTTAACAACCTTAAATGGCTTCCTACCATCCTCAGGATAATGCCAAACTCTGTCATGGTTTACAAGATCCTTAAGAGCTAGAAGCTTCCTTGTAAGATATACTCACAGCATGGCAAAATGAATATACACGGAGTCTAGAGAAGCCAGATGGACCTGTCACTTACTAGTTGTCTCATAAAAGGCAAGTTACTTAATTTCTCTGTCCCTCAGTTTCCTCAACTGTAAAAGGGGAATATTAATACCAATTTCACAATTGGTTGTGGATGTTAAATGCAATAAAATACAATGTTTGACACAGTATCCGACACATTTGACACAGTGTTTAGTAAACACAAGCTACTGTTATTATCTAATTTCTCACTTCTCTCCCATGCATTCTGGATTCCATCCGTAGCAAACATCTTTCATTTCCTCTTCTCACATATTTGTTCTTATTTTACATATTCAGTCCCTCTGACTACAATCCCCCCTCCCTCTTCTTCACCCTCTCACAATTTTTTAGGTCTCATCCTAAATGCCACATCCTCTGGAAAGTTCGTATGGCCCCTTCTGTACCCTGTTTGGTGCTCTTATTATGTGTTTCCCAAGGTCTTGTATTTTTCTTGTGATAGCACTCGTCCTACCTTCTACAAAATTTTCTCTCTTCACTGCTAAATTCTAAGTTCTGTGCGAAGAGCGACCGTGGCTATCTTGCTCACCACTGTATTCCCAATGCCTACTACAGTGCCTGACACAGAGCAAGCACTCAACATAAGAGCATGTATCTCCTCCCTTGGAGGTCCAGAGATACTTCCCCTCCAAACTGCAGTTGGTAGAAAAGGACAGTTTTCCTCTAACCTGTAGAATAAGGTGTAGAAAAGGCTGGCTGGCACAGGATTTGGTCAAATAACACGAGGAACGGCAGGTTTAAACACAGTTAGGGCTTCTGAACCACAGTAGTTCTCAGATCTTTTTTTATACTAAAGCGTATTGTGAATCTCCAAGTGGGGGGAGGGGACGTATACTTCTCAAAATCTCTCCTGCCACCACTTTTCCGCAGAACCCAGGGGGGCAAAGCCATTTAAGAGGAGGCTGTCCTCTACTCGGACTTCAGGTAGGCTGGTGGTTGTGGACGAGGAAATCTAAGTACTTATGCCTCAGGGTATGCCGTTTTTAGGCCAGTGATCTCTGGATACAGAATCTGAGTGCCAGGAGGAGCCCTATAAATAATTTAACAAAGCACTTTCTTTGACGGATAAGGAAACTGAGGCCCAGAAGGGCAAGGAGACGGGTCTCCGGCCACGCAGCAGCTACTTACAACGGGAAATGCTTGTGGACCCGAGACGCCCGCCTAGTCCCAGCGACTCCCAGCACAAACCACGCCTCTGGCTACCTGGGTCTGCCAGGTGCTCCCACTCTTTTATTTCTAAGCCACACCAGGGTTCGGGTCGGCTTTTCTCCCCAAGGCCTAGGGTTGTGCCCCTCACCCCTCTCTCCCTTCCACAATACACTTCGCTTATCATCACCGGCAGTTGCGGCTTGGCTGTAGGGGGAATGGTTTTTCGTTTTTTGTTTTTTTCCTCCTTCCGCCAGAGTTTACTTTTGGATGTAAACTTTTTTCATGCAACCCCCCCCCCGCCCCCCCAAAAAGAAAACCCTAAAAAATTTTAAGGCCTCCGCCTCCACCCACATAGGCGCTGCTCCCTTCCCCACGGGACCCTAACCCACCCCACCCGGCCCGCTCCCTTCCGAGCTCGGACGCAGGGACCCTGCTGCTGGTCTTCACCTGGGACTGCCATGGCGGTGGGAAGAGGGGTCGTTGGAGCTTTCCGCTTTCGAGAACGCGTTTGCTTCTCGCTGGCGGCGAAAATAAGGAAGAGCCGGAGCCTCCTTCTCTGTCCGACCGGCGCCGCAGCACGTTCGCTACAGTCCGGGAAGGCCCTGTAACCCTCTAGCGGTCACAGAACCAGCAGACGCGGATGCGGTTTCCGGGCGAGTCGTATTACGGGCTACACATGGTCCGAACCATTATTGCCAGCTTGGGGGGGAGGGAGTGCGACCTGGACACGAGACTAGTGAAGCAAACACACAGAGATTTAGGGATTGCCTCTTTTAATGTTGTCACACAAGTTACATTAGGTTATAGAAGCTTTGGAATCTTTTCTCGTTCCCTGGAGTACATTGGAACCCCCCCTTCTCAGGGTTAGCGGTGCTCGGGTCCGGTAGCAACATGGCGGCGTCCGTGAGAGGCTAGCTTTGGGTAAAGGTAGTGTTTGGTGTCGCTTCCTTGCGTGGTGTTGATCAACTGACGCTTTCCTGGACCACCCGACTTGAGGAAAAGTGTACTGGTGGGCGGACTTCAGTGACCGACCGTCCGCTTTTATCCCCAACAAGGATCAGGGGCCTGGGCACTGACCAGGATGAGCAACATCTACATCCAGGAGCCTCCCACGAATGGGAAGGTGAGAGCGTCACCTAGGGAACCTGAGGTCCCCAAAGTGAGATCTCCCCGATTAAGGGGGTGGGGGGCTAAGAAATCTGAGGGTGGTACGAGACCACAAGAACTGTTGTTCTTACCCTTGCCCGAGGACAGAGTTGCATCAGAGGTTTTGAAGTTGACACTTCTCAGTATATACTTGAAAGAGTCCCCAAGTGGAGATTTCTCTACCAGCTTTCCGGCCCTGTTTCTAGCCTTAACCCAACTCATGCAGGCGTTTAAGGATCTTAGGTTTCGAAAAGCATAATTTTGAGATTGACATATTTTTTGCTTAACTTGGAGACCGATCATTCTCCATTTCTTCTACCATCAATCAATCATTCACTGAATGCCTACTAGGCACCGGGCACTGTACTAGACGCTGGGGATACAAAGACGAATGGGTAAGGTATAGTTGTGGCCCGAAAGAGCTTATCGTTTACTTTGGGGAACAGGCAAGTAAAGATAAATCTTATGATATGTCTGGTAGGTGTGCTTCTAGAGTAGGGAACGTATTGCTATGGCAGTACTGTACCTCGGAGTGGGCAACTGGGAAAGTTAGGAAAAACCTCATGGAGGAGGGATCTTTTGAGCTTGTCTTGAAACACGACATGATTGTCATTCAGAGAAAGTGGGAAATGGGAAATGTTACCACATTAGAATGGGAGAGTGAGTCTCTGTTTGATTTAATGGCCAGTGTATGTCAGTTCTTGTCTAAAGTGTTTGTATGCATTATAAGGCAGAGGAGTCAATAGTGGGCAAAGTGTCTCCTGAATTTTTGAACTAAGGGACTGTGTATCACATATCAAATATGATGATTCAGCATAATGGAGAAAACAGTGGGGTTGAAAGCATGTAGCTGAATTAGGATAAACTAAATTTACATAAAATACAATTTTGTTGTGTAACACTATAAATTGTACAATCTTTTGTTTATTGATATTTGGCAATGTAATATGAACAGGTTGAAAGCAGCAACAAAAATGCTGTAATTCCAAGCACAAATTTTAGTGGACATTTTGGGCACATCAGTTCTTTGTTGTTTGAACTTCTCCTGAGCATTGCAGGTTAGGATTGCCATCCCCCCATCCTCTACCCTTACTCCACATCAGTGTGAAAATCCCAAATTCCTTCTTCCTCATATTTCCATATGTTTCTTGAGGATTATCTCACCCCTAGTTGATAAACACTGGTAGAGACTGAATAAATTGCTCTTCCTGCCAGGTTGGGCCTTCACATTTGCAATTTCTCTCTCTAGTATGCTGTTTTACCTGTTTGAGTGTTAACCTTAGCAAAGAGCCTTTCTTATTTACTTTCTATGAAATAGTAAACCACAATTATGCCTTGTACCCCAACATTCTCTGGTCCTCTTAACCTTTTTAGTTTTCCCTTAGTATTTATTACTTATTTTATTGTATCCTTCCCTCTTCCTGCTTGATATATAGCATAAAGAGTTCAACTATGTACTAAATGACTGGATGGATAAATTAATACTACACCTCTCTTAGCTGTGAGAAGTATTAAGCATCACTAGACAGAGTTTATACTGCTGCTGGTCAAGAGCAGACTTAGTTGCTTTCCTCTAGAGGAAGATTTGACATGGTTATGCAGATGAAAAGCTTTAACAAGGATACATCCCTGAATTGATTATCCATTCAACAGTTAATCATTGAGCACTGAGCACATGCCAGGCGCTATGCTAGGTTTTAGGAATACAGTGGAAAGAAAAAAATAGTATTATCCCTATTATCATGGGGTCAGTTAAATGACATATACATTGACCAAATAATCATGCATGTAAATATGTAATTTCAAAATGTGATGAATATTGTCTTCTGAACAGAAGTGGACTGAAGGAGAGTGTAAGACAAGGCCCAAGTTTTCCTCCGAAAACAATTTGGAACTTTTTCCAATATAAGGCTGATTGAAGACGTTGAAGCCACAAAGTTTTGAACTCTAAACAGCATGGCAGGAATTTTGGTCTGAAAAAAATTTTAAGACAGATGTAATAAAAAGTCTGCTCAATAAATGTTTAGTGCCTTTACTAAACTTTCAAGTAATACATTAGGTACTGAAAGGATACAGAAATATCCAGAATAAATGGGACAAAATTCCTTCTAAGAGCATAGTATCAACCTGGGAAGTAATTGACACATGATACCAGTAGTTGACCCCAAGCTATTGTCCATAAATGTGATTTTGTTGTATTAAGCTATAACCCTAGCCCCTGAAGGTAAGACACAGAAATGTATTTGACAGAAATTTTCTTGAGCATAAGAGGTAATCCTTTGAAGACGATATTTCCACATATTATGATCACTTAATCTAAATTTCATGTTTATGTATTTATTCTTAAGAAAAATGATATTACTGAAGTATTGTCTTATTTGGGAGCTTAAAAAAAAAAGAGTTATCAAGGCCTAACAAAGTAGTGATGGTCAAAGGGAATGTATGGCTAAAGGAGGAAGGAACCACATACCTTCTTTATGAATTCAGTAGCTTATTAGTGAAAAGATTAAGAAACCCTGGTAAGCAAGGTAGCTCAACAATATATGAATTAGTTTTCCTAGATGTAAGTTGCCTGTGGCCAAAAAAAACACCAATTTTGTAAGAATAATAATGAGGATATTATACATATAATATTATAAAAAATATTAACTATCATTCTGGAGCACTTGTTGTCAGGTACTGTTCTAACAGTCCATGAATTATAGCTCATTTTGTCCTCACAACCATCCTAGAAGGTATTATTATCCCTGTTTTTAGATAAGGAAATTGAGTCACAGAGAGTTTAGATATTCTGCCCAAGGAAATGAAGCTCGTAAATGGAAGCAAATATTTGAATTTGGGCAACCTGACTCCAGAACCTGTGAAGAGAGGGATTTGTGCATTAGTTTTTCATTACAGCAGTGGTTTCTAAACTGAGGCAGGGAGTCCTTCCCCCAAGCCTAATAAAATGAAGGCCTTCCCAGGATAGAGAAGGGGCCCTCTTAGTACAGTAAAATAAATAATGAAAGAATAATGAAAGAGTCCTTCTAGCACCATAAGATAAGAACTCTCTTAGAAGATTCATGTTAGAAAGGAATGTAGCCCCCAATGTGTAGTGCACATGTATAACTCTGCTGTAACCTTGAGGTGTGGAATACCCAATTAGAATGTTTGTTACTAGTATGTAAGCCTTATCAGGGGAACAGAGAAGCTAAAAATGTATAAAAGGCAATGCCCCCCTGCGCTTGGTGCTGAGCCTTTGGATGTGAATCCCCTGAGCGGGTGCCAGCACAAATAAACACTGCTTCCTGGCCTTGGTGTCCCGTCTCTCTCTGTAAATTCCCGCCATAAAACCAATGAGTGAATACTTAAGGGGGTGTGCAAAATCACCCATGGGGTGCAGGGGAAAAATCTGTATCTATTTGTATTTATTTTTCCTTTCTCTATTTAAGTACAAAATTTTATATATAAATTCAGTCACTTTTTTGTATTATCATGTAAATTTTGTTAATAACTGGCTAAATGAATTTACAAAACATGGTTTCTAGATTTACTAAACTAGCCCTCACAAATTTCATATTGAGATACTATTAATAATATAAACATAAGCAAACCATAAGAAAATGGTAGAGCAGATGCCTCGGAATGAGAAGTCTGTCAAAAAATTAGAAATTGTTACAAAGATCACTTAAAATATAGATTTCTGTTTATTATAACTAGTGGTGAACCTTGTCTTAAATATATACTGTGCCTTGAAATATTTATCAGTAAGAGGTATAAAGGCATTGTGATTTTCAAGATATTTAAAAACTAAGTGTGTAGAATAGGAACACAAACCTCTATAATTTTGAAGCAACATTATGCTAAATGAAAGAAAGCAGACACAAAAACCACCAATTGTATGATTCTATATATATGAAATGTCCAAGAGGCAAACCCATACAGATAGAAAGTGGATTCACAGGGGGAGGAATAGGGTGAAATGGGGGTAATGGGTACAGAGTTTCTTTTTGTGATGATGAAGTGTTCCAGAATTAGATAGTAGGGGTGGTTGTACAACTCTGTGAATGTACTAAAAGCCACTGAGTTGTACACCTAAAAGGTTGAAATGTTTGGTATGTGGATTACGTCTCAATAAAGCTGTTATGAAAAAGGCTTATTGTGCCGTTAATAAATAAGATTGAACGAAGAATTATTAATATTATTATTATTATTATTTTTTGAGTTGGAGTCTCACTCTGTCGCCCAGACTGGAGTGCAGTGGCCGCTTCCGGCCACCGCAGCCTCGACCTGCTGGGCTCCGGCGATCCTTCCGCCTCAGCCTTCCAGTAGCTGGAACTACAGGCGGGCGTTACTACGCCCAGCTGATTTTTGATTTATTGTAGAGATGAGGTCTCACCAAGTTGCCCAGGCAGGTCTCGAACCCGCGGGCTCAGGCAATCCACTCACCTCAGCCTCCCAAGGCGTGGGATTACAGGCTGAGCCACTGAGCCCGGCTAAGAATTATTTTAAAATACTGGGGTTTTTTTTACATTTTATTTTATTTTATCTATTTTTTAAATGTAAAGATGTGGGATGCAATTCAGGGTTAGGTATACAAACATTGATCATGCAGGTACCCCTGTTAATGAGGTATACCCCTCCCTGCCCTAGCAGTTTCCCTCAACTGCCAATCCCCTCCCCCTCCAACAGTTTCCCATTACTGCCAATCTCTTTCTTATAGCATTATAATTGTTCACGGTCCTCTTATGAGTGAGAACATATGGAACTCTGTTCTTTGTTTCTGTGATAAATCACTGAGTAGATTGACTCCAAATCCATTCAGGTTGCTGCAAAGTCCATATATTTGTCTTTCTTTATAGCTGCATAATATTCCATTGTGTAAATGTACCACATTTTCATTATCCAGTCCAGCTTTGATGGGCAACATGGTTGGTTCCATGTTTTTGCTATTGTGAATAGAGCTGCAATAAACATTCGTGTGCAGGTATCTTCTTTGTAAAATAATTGGAGTTCCTCTGGGTATATTCCCAATAGGGGATACTGTTTTAATGTAATCTTTTAAAATTCTTATTCTGTGACTCTTTCATAATACTAGAGTAAGGTAGTATTACATGAATTTAAATATACATATTTTGGGTATGTGTGCTTGAATCCCTTACTTCCTCTCCCCCTGTCCTTTTTCTTTTTTTCTAAGAGGGATGCCCACTTACAAAAATGTTTGGATATCATTGCTTTAGGGTTCAATTAAGAGACGACATGTTTCGTTTTCCTTTAAGAACAGTATTTCAAGAATGCAAGGATAATAAGGCAGGACAGGATCCTGTTCTTTTAGACCTACCATACTTTTAGAATGTACATCAGGCCTCGTGGAAAATCAGAAGACGTTGTATAGTATCGTTCCAGATATATTCTGAGGTCGAAGGAGTTATCCATCCTCTCTGTTTGTATCCCAAATGTGTACTTCCCAGGAGAATGAGAATCAAATTGTGTTGGTTTGTCACCTTTCAATTTGAAGTATTTCTTTTGGGCATTGTTTCATGCCAAGGCAACTTAGAAGGCCTTGCTCATGTTCAGTTAATATATATGATTACTTTTGACTGACACACTATTCTGTATTCAAATCGATTGTGACCAAGGCAGCCTGGAGACTTCTTTTGAGACATATGGTAGGGCCCTAGAACCTGATGGACTGTTTTTTTCAAAATAGTGTGGAATATATGGAGAACTTTGTGGAGAAAACATTATGATACGAAAAAGCATAGGTTTTGTAACCAGATAGACTTTGGCTCAAATTTTTCGCTGTGAGAACTTAGATAAAATTACTTTATCTGAGTTTCTGTTTTTTCATAAGTAAAGTGGGAGTAAGATACCTACCTTGTAGGTGAGGATTAAATGGGATAAAAATTGTAAAGTATCTGGCATAGAAACTGACACATGAAAGGCATTCAGCAAATGAAGTGCAATGGATTGAGGAAATTATGCATGTTTGCATTTCTAATTCTCTTATATTTCTTTAAGTGATATGGAAACCATTTAATAATCAGCCACAGCATAGATATTTTTACCTCTCCAACCCCCATGATCGTTTAAGAGTGGTTATATGAGAATCGCGTAGCCAGTAAAAGTCTAAAAGACAATATTTTCATCACTGTTGTGTAAGTTTATGACAGGATTATCTGAGCTTCTGAGATAGAAATTGACAGGTAGTTTAGCAAAAATGCACTGAACTGGGAAGAATGAGATAAATATGCCATTTTCTGTTTTTCTGTGAACAAGTATTCTGACTCAGGAGCAATTTACAACTTCTCTCAGGCATCCATGAAAGGCAGGAGCCTTAGTTGAATGGTTTTACAGCTTCCTCTAGTTCCCAAAAAAAAAAAAAAGTATATTTGTATAAATTAGTTATGGGAGTTTTGGAAAATAAAAACTGAGACTTAATATCAATGATACTGACTTTCCATGAGAACCAGTGTCATGTTTTTAAGTAGTTTCACTACATACTCTTTATTTGCAAGAGCATTCTAAAAGACTGTAGTGGTCATAAGTTATTAACATTGATCAACTTTGGTATACTCAGGGAGAGAAAAGAAAAAGTGCTACTGAGAAATTGAACTCTAGCTATGCCACAGTGGTCAAATTTCGATCCTAACATTCCTTTTGGTTATTTGTAGTTATAAATAAGATAGTTATCAGCTGATTCCTATTCTGGGCTTGGTAGGGTTCTGGTTGTTGCAAGTTGACTGGTTCCACCAAGGAGTGTCCGCTATTATGAGCTGGTGGAAAGGCTATCAAAGGATTCTGTTTATTATAGATGGTGATTGTAAGACATACTATTTTAGTAAGTCACAAACTAAAATTAGGTTAAGAATGTTCTTTTGTAAATTAGGAGTAGCTTGATGTGAAGTGAGAAGTTAAAGAGCAATTAAACAAGGGTAATTGTAAAATTGTTGTATAGTGTCACAATTTAATGGGTTCATTGTTCTTTAATTTCTTAATTTGCTACACCAATTGTACTGGAAGTGGTGCAGTGGGAAACTTAATTATGACACATTTGCATTATTGGTTGTTTTGTTTTGGTTTTGCTTTTGGTTTTTGGAGACAGGGTCTCACTCTGTCTCCTAGGCTGGAGTGTAAGCAGCATGGCTATAGCTCACTGTAACCTTCAACTCTTGGGCTTAAGTGGTCCTCTCACCTCAACCTCTTGAGTAGCTGGAACTACAGACACACACCACCATGCCTGGCTAATTTTTTATAACTTATTTTTAGAGGTGGAGGTTTCATTATACTGGCCAGGCTGGTTTTGAACTCCTGGCCTCAAGTGTACCCCCTGTCTCAGGCATTATTGTTTTTTAAATGAGTGATTTTTTTTCCTGTGATTGAACAAGGGATATATGCTATTCTTTTTTAGTCCTAAACTTTTCCTGCAAATATATTGAAAGATATACAATAAGCTGCAGCAAATATGTGACATTTTGTTGAATATAACAGATTTCTTTCTTTATTTTTTAGTTAGGGTCTCACACTGTTGTGCAGGCTGATTATGGCTCGCTGCACCCTCAAATTCCTGGGCTCAAGCAATCTTCCTGTCTCAGCCTCCCAAGTAGCTGGGACTATAGGCATTTGCTACCATGCCCAGATAATTTTTGAATTTTTTTGTAGATCCAAAAATCTCACTATGTTGCCTAGGCTGGTCTCGAACTCCTGTACTGAAGTAATGCTCCCACCTTGGCCTCCTAAAGTGCTAGACTGCAGGCGTGAGCCACCATGCCAAGCCATGGTATTTCTTTTAAAATTGAAAACTCACTAGTGAGTGCTACAAGTTGAGTAGTCATTCAACTGACTGTCAAGCAAAATGACAATTTAATATAATAATGTGATATTCTTTCTACAGGTTTTATTGAAAACTACAGCTGGAGATATTGACATAGAGTTGTGGTCAAAAGAAGCTCCAAAAGCTAGCAGAAATTTCATCCAGCTTTGTTTGGAAGGTAATTATATCTCTTGAGTTTTGTTCTGCAGGATACATTTTTGTTTATTTAAAAATAAACTACAGCGTGTTTTTTACAACATTGAAGATGGGCATTAAATAATGGTAATGAGTGATAGGTGTTGCTGTGAGTAATAGGTGTTGAGCTGTGTGTCGGGAAACAGAGAGAAGAGATAATTTACCCAAAGTAAATCTATATTTTTTTCAACAGAGAGATTTATCTCAATACATAAGACTGGCCGGGCGTGGTAGCTCAAGCCCGTAATCTCAGCATTTTGGGAGATTGAGGTGAGAGGATTACCTGAGCCCACAGGTTCGAGACTAGCCTGGGCAACATGGTGAGACCTTGTCTCTACACTAAATTAAAAAATTAGCCGGGTGTGGTAGTGAGCACCTGTAGTTCTGGCTCCTTGGAAGGTTGAGGTGGAAGGATGGCCGGAGCCCAACAGATTGATGCTGGGATGGCCATGAGCATGCCACTGCACTCCAGCCTGGGTGACAGAGTGAGACTCCGACTCAACAACAACAAAAAAACCAACAAGACTTTGGTCCTCCTTTGTCCTCTTTCGTATCTTCCACTTCTTTTATTCTCTAAGTACTGTATTGTCTTCACTCTCGAGTTGTTACTTCCATAGAGGACTATCAAATTTAGAACTTAAATTATTTCTTCTCATCTTGGTACTAATGTAACTAGTGGCCTTTTCAACTGGAACCTTCCACTGTCAGCTATAACTATACCAGCTTCTTCTCCAGTCTTCCTGACTTTCACGCTTGTAACTGTGATTGCCTCTTGCCACATCATCGTTCTCTCTTTCATCTTTTCCCTCTTACATGTTCATATGATATTTGAATCCTTGGGCAGCTTGCTTCCTACTTATCCAACTTTATTTCTCATTTTTACTAACCACATGGTTTTAATCAAACATTAACTTTATTTCGAGAATTTTCTTTCCATTTCCACTTTCACACATATCCTCATACAGTTCTCTTTTTGTGGTATGCTTTTTCTTCCCTTTTTTACTGTTCAAGTCAACCCATTTTTAAATGTTCAAAATTCTCTTTTCTCTACAGAGTGTTCCATCTAGTAATGTTATTATCAATAGCTCTAGTTTTTTTTAGATTTGAGTCATAAAGTGACTTTTTTAAAATGTTGCAGAATTATGCATCCACTTGAGTATTTTTCCCTTCAGAATATTCTCTTAGGAAACTGAACAGTCCTACCATTTTTAGAGCTTCTTGCTGGCTTCTAGAATACCTTGCACATGGTTTTGAAAACCTCCAGTGGTGGCAAATCATTGTCCTTCTAAGTTAAACCTGATTTTTAGAGACAGTGTTATTCAAGGTATCAGAAACAGTGTTTTGGATCAGAAGCAAGATGTAAGAGAGAATCCAAACTATCAAGTAGTGTAGTATTGGCAAGAGCTCTCTAAATAGGTAGTTAGACAAAAAGAGAATTACCAGGGAAAGATGTAAGGACTAAAAAATACCACCACACCCACCACCATGACCGAAAAAAAAAAAAGAAAAAGAAAAAAAAACTGCCAAAAAAAGAAAAAAGAGAGAAAGGCCATCTGCAATGACAATTATTAATAATTGCTTTGGCAGGCAGGAAGGAAATAGAGTCAGACAGGTAGTTCAGTTAGAGAAGCCTCAAATATCTGTTAACAAAGCTGAGAAACGCAGGAGAGACAGAAAAGACAGACATTTCTGGTAAGAAGTTTTGAAGAATCAAAAGCTCGAATTTTATAGGAGGAAAGTAAAATTATGAAAACATTAGAAAGAATGAATGGTAAATTGCAACCCATGACCAGGTGAATGGAAGAAACAGAAAAAACATCTGGACACAATGTGGCATGAAGCAAAAGTGAGATTCTTTAGTTGAGCGATGATGAAACTCATTTATTACAACAAATCATATTTCCCTGTTTATAAAAATGCAAAGAGAAAGAAAAAAGAATAGAAAAGTAAAAAGGAAAATAACCAGAGCAATTCTCTTAATTGAACAGATGAGAGATAGAATTATTACTGACAAACTTGACATGAAGCCTGAGAAGACTGATTTAAACAAAGAACAAAGATACTCCTAATGAGCTGAGTCAAGGCTTTAAAAATATAATTCAGAGAACCACATTTTAATTATTTGTTTCTATGATTTAAATGAATCATAATGTTTCTAAATCTTGTAGCACTCATAGTAATATGCTTTTTAAAAAGCATGTTTCCCAGAATCTAAAGGCAAATGATTGAAAACAGGAAATGGGAGCACAGCCTCAGACATGGCCCTCAACTAAAAGGTGTCCACAGTAAGGTTTATAACCTTTACAAAACCAAGAGATCCACAATTATTCAGATTTAATCTTGGATTTAAAGTCTTTGCAGTACTGTTAGGTGAAAATTTTAAATGAGTGGACATTTTTTAAAATGTCAACTTAAAGATTAGGAAAGATACAAGGGAAGCTTGTTAGCTTTGATAATTTCATTCGTTTCTCTAGTGTGAGGAAGGAATAAAATTTTATATTTGTCTTATAGACAAGAGAGGAACACAGAGAGAAATAGATAAGAAAATTTTTAAAAAGTAAATACTTTATGCAACTGTTAATCCCTTCACCACTATTTTACTTCAGCCTCATACATGCTTTGTTAGTTATCTTTTATCCTTTAATAATAGTTTACTAATTCTTTAGAAGTGACAAACATAAGCATTTATTAATATGTTGCAAGTTAAAAGAAATTTCTTTATAAAGCTAAAATATTTATTAAAAAAAATACCAGAGAGGCTGAAGTAAATAGGGCAGATTGACCACAAAAGGAGCTTTAGATAAAGTTATTAATGATACTATTTAAAAAATTAAATGCAAAACAGGATTCTAGAAGAAACACATATAACTGACTTAAAGATGCAAATGGAAATTCCTGTATGCACATCAGCTGGAAATATGAGTAGTCAAAATATTTCAGAATGTCCATACATTGTAACCAGAAATAAAAACTATAATGACATATACCAGAATCATAGCAGTTAAATAAGAACTTTGTTTCATATTCAAGATACATTTAAATTTATTTTTCAATAGTGGAGAACATTCAGGAGGATATTATGAACATGCATAATGAAATAATAACATTTACTCAAATACTTTTGGAGATGTACGTAAAAATTTAGGAAGAAAATTAAATAAACATTGCAAGCAATAACATTATTATAGTGTGTTATAAGCTATAAAGACAACTATAAGTGCGTAGTTCAACAGCAATTATTAACTAATTTTAAGGAACTAGAAATAGCAGATATGGGAAATTTTTGGCAATTGGAAATTCTAGCCATGGTGGAATACAAAATTATGGTCTAGAGATTATAGAAAATTCCCACTCATTTACATATAGTATTGTCATAATTTCATGCATCTTACAGAAATATAACTAGGAATATCTTAAAATGAAAAGCCAACATCATTGAAGGGCTTAATGGGAAATAGGAAAAATAGGATGGGATAAGTTTAAAATGTGAAACCACAAATCCATGTCCCTTTTCCCTAACAGGTAATATATATCTGGGTTTCCTAGATCTTGCCTCCTAAGTAGTTCTTGAATCTGTGTATCTCAAGATGAGCCATAGTTGTGTTTTGACTCTTAGGATAACAGTTGCTTGTATCTTATCCCCCTCCATTTCATCCCTCCATCCCTCTTTCCCTCTCCTTCTTCCCCCTTTCCAATCTTATCTCTTTCTTATCTCTTCTTCACACTGGGTTTTGAGTGTATTTGAAAAAAGCAAATCTGATCTTGTGCTGAAAAAATGTTAGTTGACTGCTTATTATGGATTGAAAGAAATATTTTCATGATATGATATACTCCGGGGTATATTTTATATTCAAATTTGAATATGAATTTGTAGAATTTAAGTGAAAATATTAGCTCAACTTCACATTTTTGTTGAACCTGAACATTTATAGGTTGCTTTTACATTATCTTATTAAATCTTCAGATCAACATAAAAATCAGCTAGTTTTTTTTTTTTTTTTTTTGCCTTCTTCCGATATTTTATAGACTGGATATGGTTTTTAGATTATAGATTTTATAAAAATATGGACCATGCAAGTGTAAATAATTATGAGGGTGCCTGCAAGCTGCTGTAAATAGGTACTTTATGAATTATATTCATAATCATATTAGTACAATGTCTGGCCCACAGCAGGTAATTCATAAATATTTTTCATTGAATGAGTTAGGTTATATTCAATTGCAAGTAATAAAAGACTCAACTCAAAATGATTTAAATAACAAAGCCATTTATCATCCTCCATGACAAGAAATCTGGTGTTCTGCAGCTCAATGAATTCTTCAGGGAACCATGATTTTTCCATCTTTCTGCTTTGTAACCCTCAGCATGTGACTGAATCGTGACTACACTCAATAAATGGCCCAGTTGCAACCTACTTTGTTGCTGCTTGGTTTTTGTTTGTTTTTCAACAACAATAATAATAATAGCTTTTTGTTTATTCAGCACTTCCTTCAGGATTAGGTATATTCTATACATATATGTTCCTATTTTACTTACCTGACTAATGTAAGCACAAAACTAACTTCAGTGATATAAAATAATTTCTTTCCTTCCACATCTGGGATTTAAAAAAAAAACTGAAGTGAAACTTCTATAACATAAAACTATCATTTTAAAGTTTATAATTCAGTTGCATTTAACACATTCACTATATTGTACATTTTATCACCCCGAGAGAAAACTCTGTATCCATTAACAAGTCACTCCCTATTCTCCCCTTCCCTACTCAGTCCCTGTCAATCATCAATCTGCTTTTCATCTGTATGGATTTACCTATCCTGAATATTCAAATCAGTGGAGTCATTATTGATAATATGTGCCTTTATGTCTGGCTTCTTTCACTTAGCATGTTTTTGGGGTTCATCCGTGTTGTAGCATGTGTCAGTATTTCATTCCTTGTTATGACCTAGTGATAGTCTATCATATGTCTATAGCACATTTTACTTAGCCATTCATCCATTGATGTACATTTAAGTTGTTTCCATCCATTGGCTTTGGTAAACAATGCTACTATGAACATGTGTTTGAGTACCTGTTTTAATTCTTTTGGTTATTGATATCTAGAAGTAGAATTCCTGGATTATATGGTAGTTCTATGTTGAACTTTTTACACCATTTTATAATCCCACCAGGAGTGTGAGAGAGTTACAACTTCACCATATCCTCATCAACACTTATTTTGAGCTTTTCTTGGAGTAAACCATCCTGGTGGGTGTGAAGTGGTATCTCATTGTGATTTTGATTTGCATTTTCCTAATGACTAATGATGTTGAACATCTTTTCTTATGCATGTTGGCCATTGTTGCTACTTCCTATAAACTCTTGTTCAGCCAAATCCTAATTCCTGCTCCCTGCCAAATTCTTTGCTTATGCTTTGCCTCACTGAGTTGCCATGCTTCTGTCATACTCAAGGCAACTTCTTTTTCCTCTATGAAGTCTCTCTGATGTTTCTAGGTTGCAGACAGTAAGTACTATCGTACTATAAGTACTGTGATCATGTATGAGCTCTCCCGTATGTTTATGACTTCCAAATTATATTTTTCTCAAGTATATATAAATATAAATCATTTCTTTCAATCATTTAATAAATTGAGAGTCTCATTGGACTCAAATATGTATTATGTTGATTATTATTATTATTTTTTGAGAAAGCAGGATTTATTGAGAGGACAGAAAAGCTCTCAGAGTGGGAGGGGACCTGAAAGGGCTGCCCTGATTATTTGTTCTATGTATTGAAAGTGTATTAAGAAGAGTGCATTGATGGTGCTAGACCTAGAATTAATAAGTAATTTTGATGTATTTGGGTTTATGTGTTAGTTAATTGATTTTCTATGGGGAGAAGAGAAGGAAGTAGGAAATCAGGTGTTCATCTTTACCAGGGTTTCTCAACCTCAGCACTGTTGACATTTTGGGCCCATAATTTTTTGTTATGGTGATTGCCCTTTGCCTTATGGGATATTTAGCAGTGTCCCTGCTCCCCACCTGCTAGATACCAGTATCCCCTATTTGTAATGAACAAAAGTATTTCCAGACATTGGCAAATTCCCCGGGGCACACAATTATTCTTTCCTCCCTCCAGTTGTGAAACTCTGATCTACACCACCAAAACTCTCTAATTTTTATTTTGAAAACGAATTCAGAATTTAAGAGAATTCTGGGAATAAAAACAAAACAACCATGGTTTTTATAGACATGTGTGCTGTTTTGAAAAGCAGATATTTTATAAGTAGGGTAGAAAAGATTTTGGTTTGGGAGCCCGTTTGAACATTTTGAAAAATAAATCCTATGACTCTAGTTATATTAACTCTAATAACTGTAGATACACTTAATTTTAGATATTGATAAGTTTTTTATTTTTTAATTTTTTTCCTCTTTTAAAAATTTTTTCCAGGTTATTATGACAACACCATTTTTCATAGAGTTGTACCTGGTTTTATAGTCCAGGGGGGAGACCCTACTGGCACAGGGACTGGTGGAGAATCTATCTACGGAGCCCCATTCAAAGTAAGACTGAATTATTACTATTATTATTTTCAAATCAACTTGGATTGCTTAATCAAAAATGACTATATCCCACAAAAGGAAGAAAAAAATTTCACATTAGTCTACAAAATCAGGCAGGTGTTTGTTACATATTTGGGATTATACAGATATAGAATAACACTTATTCTATCAGGCATTCTTTCTAAGCTGTCTTATTGCAAGCTTTAATGCTAGATTAAGTTCAGATGGAGCTAAAAGCAGTAGTAAAAAATGTGATTCAGAAAAAAGACTACATAGCATATTTTCTGGTGTCTGACTGTATCTAGTCTCTGCAACTTTGTAAAATGTGAAAACGTTTTTAGAACATTGCATATGCTATCTTATTTAAAACATTCTATTTAGACATTACATGGAATCTGTAGTAGTCTGCTCAGGCTGCTGTGACAAAATGCCACTGACTGGGTAGCTTAAACAATAGGAATTTTTTTGAACAGTTCTGGAAGCTGGGAAGTCCAAAATCAGGGTGTCCACCCATTTGGTTCCTGGTGAGGTCTCTTCCTGGCTTCAAGATGACTGCCTTCTCTGAAGTCCTCACAGGGGAAAAGAGAGCTCTGATGTCTCTTCCTTTTCTTATGAGGATACCAACCCTATTGGACTGGGGTCCCATCCTTGTGAACTCATTTAACTTTTGTCATCTTTATGATTGATGACCTTTATCACCTCCTCACAGGTCCAAATATAGTGACATTGTGGGTTAGAGCTTTAGCATATAAATTTGGGGGGAGACACAATTTGTCCATAGCAGAATTTATTCTAAATTTTACATGGCAGATCTCTGCTACCCAAAATATATACCACAGTGGAAAATCACAAGGAGAACAGAAGAAAAAAGCAACATAAAAAAAGCTAGAAAAAGGTGTATTAATCAAGAATAGGTCAGTGATTTCTTAACTGCTAACATAGAAGTAAAAAGAAAAAGAGTTAATGTCGTAGTTAAGATATTTAGAACAATAGTGGGTTCAAGTAAAAGCTAAAAGTTGTGTTTATTACTTATCTTATTGTACCAATGTCATGTTCTTTGAATGACTAAACATTGACAGCTTTTAAAAAACGGGAGGTTTTGAAAACTTTATATTAATGGGATAGTGCCTGGAGTTTCCTTTTATCTATTACTGAGTCACTATTTGATTCTTGAGAAAAATACTTCAACTATTTCCTTTAATTTCCAGATGATAATGGCCTTAGAAAATGTGAAATGATTACAAAAAAGGCTCAATGTCACTGTTAGACTATTTTATATTTTACCAAGGTGAGACTTCTCATGATTTAGAGCTTCTGTCTAGTAGGGAGCATTCTTTTATTTGGTGTAACAGAATAGCTCTTTTTAATAATTCCTTTCTAGCTTGAGAGTTTTGTTTTATCATTTTGGGGTAATACAGTTATCTCTTTAAGTTTTTCTATTAGATCAGTTTGAATGTAGTATCTGGAGTTATGATCCATTGTGTTCAGATCCCTTGAGAATTGTTTATTAAGAAAAAATAACTTCCTTTGTGAAAAGCACTGATTACATAACATGGCTACAATATAAGTGAATGGATAAAAATAATTCATTATACAACTTCAGGTCTGAATGGAAAGTCTAAAAGACTAGTGTATTTGTTAAGTAGCCCTATCATGGCAAGACAACCACCTCTGAAAGGCTTGTTCCTGTTATTTTGAAAAATGACAAATAGTGCATTGCCAGTTCAATGAAGATTCTACTTTACTTTAAGGAGCACAATAAAATCACATAACATAATCATAGTAGATTCTTGAATTAAAAAATAAGAGCCTGGCTCGGTGGCTCAGCCTGTAATCCCGCACCTTGGGAGGCTGAGGTGAGTGAATTGCCTGAGCCCGCGGGTTCGAGACTCGCCTGGGCAACTTGGCGAGACCTCATTTCTACCATAAAAATCAAAAAATCAGCCAGGTGTGGTAGCGCACCTGTAGTTCCAGCTACTCGGAAGGCTGAGGCAGAAGAATCACCGGAGCCCAGCAGGTCGAGGCTGTGGTGGCTGGGAGCGGCCACTGCACTCCAGTCTGGGCGACAGAGTGAGACTCCGACTCTCAAAAAAAAAAAAGAAAAGAAGAAAACAATTGTTTCATAACAGTGACATTGGGATGAGGAGGAGGAGCAATAGTTGAAGACTGAATGGTTCAAAGGTGGTTTTCTTGGAGAAATAATAGAAGATTTTAAAAGCTTAAATGACTAAGGGATGAGAATAGGCCCGTGACTTTTAGAAATCCATTCCCCTTTGAGTACACTTCCTTTATGTGTGAGTATGCAGCTTTCAACAAAATAGGCTGTATTTCTGGCTGAGTATATTTAGAAGATACATGCTAGTGAATTTAAGTTTAGTAGCATTGAAAGAAGAGTAAACTCTTGAGTATCAATTAAAGAAAACTTCAGCATTTTATTATTAGAAGTTATATGAGACTTTCCGGTCAACTGAATAACTGAACGTGAAAGGTCGTATAACAGTATGTTCACTAAATATTCTTTATGTTTCAGGATGAATTTCACTCACGGTTGCGCTTTAATCGGAGAGGCCTGGTTGCCATGGCAAACGCTGGTTCTCATGATAATGGCAGTCAGTTTTTCTTTACGCTGGGTCGAGCTGATGAACTTAACAACAAGCATACCATCTTTGGAAAGGTTAGTGTCCGATTATCTTTTTTTTTTTTTTTTTTGAGTTGAAGTCTCACTCTGTCCCCCAAACTGGAGGGCAATGGCATGCTCCCGGCCACCGCAGCCTCGACCTGCTGGGCTCCGGTGATCCTTCCGCCTCAGCCTTCCAAGTGGCTGGAACCACAGGCGTGCGCTACCACGCCCGGCTAATTATTTTTTTGGATTTATTGTAGAGATGAGGTCTCGCCAAGTTACCCAGGCGGGTCTCGAACCTCGCGGCTTAGGCAATCCACTCACCTCAACCTTCCAAAGCGCAAGATTACAGGCTGAGCCACCGAGCCTGGCTGGTGCCCGATTATCTTAAACCTGTGGTTTCATTTTTTGGTTTTATGTTATTCTTTAGGCTTCTCTGGTATGTTTAGTCAACTTATCTAAGAGCAGCTATCATAAAAATCTTTCCTATTATTATTTTCAAAAATGATGGCATATGTTCCTGAATTCTTTTTGTGTGTTTCAAATCAGTCATTAGTTATGACTTTCATGTTTTCTTTCTTAAAAATCAAACTAATGATATTAGCTACTATGCCACTCAGCCAATATTGTTTTTGCATTTTTGGAACAACACTTAGGTAATAACATTTAGTAATTCAAAGTTTATTTTCTTAAAGATGAATTTCCTTAAGCTTAAAGCGGAAATTGGGTTGACATTGAAACTTATTATGAGAAATATTACTGTGAATAATACTTATTTAACTCTACTTACACTTAATGTCATATCAGGAATTATCTTTTCTATATAATTTTCCACAATTTTCTTTTCAAAGGGATTCTGAAGGTTTTCCTCTTTCACTCTTGTCCCTCCTTATAAATATATTCCCAAATGTTTTAAGTCTTAGGCATATTAGATATCACTAGTGTATCAGCTCCCTCTGCTGGTTCAGTAAGAATGATTTTTCTATATTCTCGGTAAAACTGGATTTTGTGATGAAAAGGGAAAAGCAAAATTAGTACAGCTGGAAAACTGGTGATATTTTAAAACTGTTGAGAAATACTGATTGAAAGAAATCACCTGAAAACCATGAAATGCAATATTGTTGCTTAATACTTAACAACAGGGGTTAGCAAGTGGGCACTGGCATATTCTTTTGAGCCACTCCAACACAAATTGTCTGATGTTCATAGATTCTCCCCCCTCATTATTTTTAAAAAACAAGAGTGTAAAATAAAATGAGATTCAAGTTGCCATTATGTGCAATTAATATTACATAATTTATACATTAGAGACAATGTATAGCTTAGTGATTAGAGAGAGCGACCATCACTGTTGGCTCTTTCTTCTTTGAGCTTCAATCTTCTTATCTGTAGAAGGAGGATAATGATAGTTCTTACTTTTAGGATGTTTGTGAGGATTAAATGAGATAATATCTGCAAGGCATTTACCACATTGCTATTATTTGCTTATTGTATTGTATTCTGAAGTCTATATTTGTTTATGGTGTTAGAATGTAGGAAGTTATTTGGCATTATATTTTTATTTTTAATGAAAACTGATATTAAGCATATATTGGAAATTTTCCAGAAAGCTTATTGAGGGATTGAATTTCATCAGTACGTTCCCGCCCAGGATAAAGTTGCTTTATTTGCATTTTTAATATATATATTCTTATGTAACAATATAAATTTTCTTTTAATTATTTAAAATTATTTTTCTTTAATTATTTAAAATTATTTTCTAAATTTCCCTTTTAATTTGAAGGATGAAAGCAATAATGTGAAATTACACTTTACATCTTTATTTGATAGGTTACAGGGGATACAATATATAACATGCTGCGACTGACAGAAGTAGACATTGATGACGAAGAAAGACCACGTAATCCACACAAAATAAAAAGTTGTGAGGTAGGAGCAAGATTATCATGAGGTTCAGTATATAAATTGTCAGTTAAGAGGAATTGCTTGTTATCAATTAGTATTTTTAAACTATTGATTGAAAGCTTTATACAATATTAGAATCACAACTCAGATTTTATTTCTAATTTATTTAGGCACTTTATTTTTTTGTGTGTGGGTCAAGGTGTCTGTCATTCAGGCTGATGTGCAGTGGCCTGGCTCACCATTTCCTTGACTTCCTGGGCTCAGATGATCTTTCCACTTTTGCCTCCCAAGTAGCTGGTACTACAGACATACTACCATGCCTGGCTAATTTTTTATTTTTGTAGAGATGAAGTCTCACTATGTTGCTTAGGCTGGTCTCAAACTCCTGTGCTCAGTCCTCCCACCTTGGGCTACCAAAGTGTTGGGATTACAGGCGTGAGCCACCATGCCGGCCTAGACATAATTTCTGATTAGCAGTTATTTTTTTCAGTTAAAAGTTCTACATTCAAATATGAAACTTTAGCTTATAATACAATGACTGAAAAGCTTTATTCATAATAGAAAGTTAGAGGAATTATGTTTATTTAACCCAGAGAAGTAACTTCATAGGTAATTTAAGAGTGATCCTTTGGTCGAGCTTGGTGGCCCAGTTTGTAATCCCAGCCACTTTGGAAGAACTGAGGTGAGTGGATTGCCTGGACCCGCGGGTTTGAGACCAGCCCGGGCAACTTGGCGAGACCTCATCTCTATCATAAATAAATAAATAATTAGCTGGGCGTGGTAGCGCGCACCTATAGTTTTGGCTACTTGGAAGACTAAGGCAGAAGGATTGCCTGAGCCCAGCGGGCCAAGGCTGTGGTGGCCGTGAGCATGCCACTGCACGCCAACCTGGGTGACAGAGTGAGACTCCAACTCAAAACAAAAAAAGAGTGACCCTTCATTAAGGAATCAAAGCCCTTAGGGCATTTGATTTGGGGTTAAACACATGAGTTGGTCATGCTTACTATGTATCATTTAAGTTTTCTTAAATATTTTTCCCTTATGTAAAAAAAGGATAAAATATTCCTTACTTAATAGCACATGGGATTATTGGGAGAATTCAGTAAGGCCATATAAGTGGAATCACTTTGTGTATTATATATACAAGGAGGAAGCCAAAAAAAAAACAAACAGAATTAATTCATTGAAAAATTATGTATTCTTACATGTTTAAACTTCGGTCACCTTCAAAGTACTCTCCATTTGATGCAATACATCTATCAAGACTCGTTTTCCACTGCTCAAAACAGTTTTTGAACTTGTCAATTTTGATGCCTTTTAGTGCTTCTGCTGTTTTTTGTTTCTTCTCTTCCACATCAGCAAAACGTTTCCTTTTGAGGACTTTTTCATCCAGGGAAACAAAAAAAAGTTGCGCAGAACAAGATCGGGTGGATACGGAGGCAGGGACACAGGGGTCATGTGTTTTTTTGATCAAAAACTGTTGATCACTCAGTGTGGTGTGGGCAGGTGTACCCATAAATCTCCCATTATGAAATGGGCAAACACGTTGAAAGAATTGCCCCCCCCCCCAAAAAAATTCAAGGAAGCCAAAGCAGCCTCTCACAACAACACTAGCTGGTACACTGATGCCGATGGGTTCCTAGAATGCTTACCTAGCAGGGGAAGCCTGTGCTACAAGGGACCAGTCCTCCAAAAGATGATTCCATTTTTTTTGGAGTTACTATGCTAGTAATGTTTATGTGGGGGGAAAATATAGACATTATGCCCATGCAATTAAATACTGTTGTTTTTGTGTGACATTTAAAAAATGGAATAATGTATTCAAAGTATTTCTTTTCATAGGTTTTGTTTAATCCTTTTGATGACATCATTCCAAGGGAAATAAAAAAACCGAAAAAAGAGAAACCAGAGGAGGAAGTAAAGAAACTGAAACCCAAAGGCACAAAGTAATCATAGTAGAAAGATTTTTCTTCAGCTTGAAAAACAACACTAATTAATTTAGTTTATTTTATTTCCTTTTGTAATAATTGTTTACTGGCAAGGGAAAGGCCGTTTTGAGTCAGGGAGATATCAGAATTGTGAGAGAGAAAGAGAGATTATGTGTATGTGTGTGTTTTAATGAGCATTTCTTGTATTCACGTGTAGTATATCTTAAGTTAAAAATGTGTTATCTCAGTTTTCCACATGAAATCTTTGTTAATAAATACATCAATATTTTATGATCCTTATATTAATTGCATAAATAAGCTATTGAGAAACCTTTTTTGCTTATTTTTAAATTAATATATGCTCACTCAGTACAAGGAATTTGGAAAGTAGAGAAAAGCATATATATTTTGAATGACTGCATGATTGCATGCCTTATTTAATTTTTTCACTCCTTTTTTGGTGCTTTTAAATAATCTTATTAAAAATACTTTAAAGTCTAAAGCTGTTTCATTCAGCATTCTAGATTATTTCCTGAAGATAGTTTTCCAAAAAATAGAAATTAAAAAACTCAGTATTTTATGACAATACATTGTTAGTATTTGTATTTGTTTGTTTTATTAAAATAGATTTCACCTCTTTTTTTTTTTTTAGACTGAATTGTAGAATCCTTATTAGTCATTTTATAAATGTTAGATTCAGGCAATTCTAGGTATGATCCTGCCAGACCCAGTTAATAAGAAGCAAAGTTTATTCATCTTTCTGAGGTTCAATTGCCTCTTCCTGTAAAATGCTGATTGTAATAAGTATAACACCTGGTTGTTATGAAGATTAAATGAGAAGTATGTGAAAACATCCAATAATGTAGGTGTCAATACATACTGTTTTTTCTGGATATAGTACAAAATAAGTAAGTTAAGTTGCTTTATAAACTGTAAGACATGATCCAGACACTTTAATAAGCACTTGATTCCTTGTGGCAAAATAATTTCTTATATAGTAGTATATTTGATTTTTTAAATTCTTTGATTAATTTATTTTGGCTATCTCTAGATGAAAGTTCACTGTCACTATATTTATATACAGTGTTTTATCACTATGATGTATCTTGACAATAAACTCTAGTTGGGGTTTTCTTATTTTTTGTTTTGTTGAGAGCAGATAGATATGTTAGGGATAATGAGGTGACCATTGCTTGCATCCAGATTTTGAAAAAAAAAATTCTCTTTTGTTGCCAAATCTTGAATTATTTTATTTTATTTTATTTTATTTTGAGTGTGAGTCTCACTCCATTGCCCAGGCTGGAGTGCAGTGGCACACTCACAGCCACCCCAGCATCGACCTGCTGGGTTCTGGCCATTCTTCCGCCTCAGCTTCTAAGTAGCCAGAACTATAGGTGTGTTACCATGCCTGGCTAATTTTTTGATTTTTTGTGGAGATGAGGTCTCGCCAAGTTGCCCGGGCTGGTCTCGAACCCGTGGGCTCAGGTAATCCACTTGCCTCGGCCTCCCAAAGTGTTGGGATTACAGGCTGAGCCACTTAACCTGGCCTTGAATTTTTTAAAATATTTATGAGAGAGGGTTAAGTAACTTATTATTTATCTTACTTGAGATTTCTTTTTTTTGAAGGATCAAAAGAGAGACAAACTTAGTTTTTTCTCCCTTTGGACTATTGTAGTTGTGTTTTGCTTATATGTATATATTTTTTTGTCTGACAATTTTGTGTACCTTATTAATTTTAAAATATTGAAACATATTTTGCCAAATGATTAATTGTTTCTCATTTGCCATGCTCGGGGCTATGTATGTATTAATTTTTTGGACATCTCTATTTTACTTCCAGTTTTGATAAATATAAAAAAGTTTAATTATTTCTGTCATGCTTTATTCAGTACATCTAATGGTAATGCTCAGAATGAATCATTTTGTCATTAGTTTAATATAATGTATGAAACATTGGTGGTCTAAGGTCAAAGCCTTAACATGATACTGAAAATATAGATACTTAGTATACTTTGCTGAATACTAAATAATATTGTCTTTTTAAAAACAGAATGTATTTCTTCATGTAAATTCTGTTCTATTGCTTTGAAAATAAATATTCATAAATTTTGTTTAATGCTTTTCTTTCTTTTCCCCCCTTTTTCTTTTCTTTTTTTTTTTTTTTAAATTTACTAGAAATTTTAGTTTACTTTCATTTGGAGAGGAAGCCGAGGAAGAAGAGGAAGAAGTAAATCGAGTTAGTCAGGTAATCTCTAATTTGTCCTTTGTTCTGAATTATAAGAGAGATTAAGGTCTATATCTTACACTTTTACCTGACATAGCATATTTTACATGATACACACTCAACAGTGTTCATTTGTTGTCAGTAATATTTGTAACTTCTGAGATTATTTGTCCTCTTAAACTTTTAGTGTTTATTTTTAATCTTGGCATTTAAAAAATCTATTTGAACTAGACTTAAAGTTTTATGAATGGCTCAACTTTATGTTTCAGATTTTAATTGCTACTTGCTTAATTGGTTTGATGAATTATAATGAACATAAGACCAAAACTCTTACGGTATTCATTTTAATGTTATTTATATATATTTTATTTCGTTAGTTCTCATCACAGCCCTTTGAAATAAGTGTTATTGTTATCCTCATTTTACTTATGAATACATTCTGCTATAGATAAGTTATAATTTGTTCAAAGTCATATAGCCAGTAAATAGCTACAGCTGAAAATTTCTGATGATAAAATTCATGTCTTTGGATAATACATTGCCTTCTGGCCTTTTACTCCACCCATTCTTCCCATAAGCCTTTACGTATGGCTTTTTTCAATATCATGTGTGTCACAATACTCATTGCTGAAACACAGTGTCTTTCCTTTTTTTTTAGAGCAGTGATTCTGGTGTGTATACACCAACAAAATAATCCTCAGGAATTTTTACTTCCAAAGGTTCTGATGTGCCTTCCTTTTTTGAAAAAACAGGGAATACTGAGACCCAAAGGATGAGGTTCAAAGTCTTTATTGCAGTCATTAAATCTCTCTAACCTGGCACTACCTTTCTTGCTTAACATAATCATCTGTTTCTTACCAACACTAACAATAACATAGACTTAAAAGCACACCATTGTTACTTGTCTTCTATGTCCATGCACTTTATTTATTCCATGTGCATGATTTTGGTAGGCTGATGTTGGGCACATAGTAAGCACTCTCTTTATACCCTTTGCCATAAAACTGAATTAAAATGGGCATATTTAAGAAATATTTTGGTTACAATTTTTTCTTGCTTTTTACAGTATCCTTGAGTGGTCTGTTTGATACCATAGATTCAGTTACCGCCTACCTGTACACCAACATTCTAAACTCTAAAATATAAGGCCAAATATTTCCTTTGCTCTAATCTCTCATTCTGACTTGCTTTAGAAAATATCTCGGCTAGGCTCGGTGGCTCAGCCTGTAATCCCAGCACTTTGGGAGGTCTAGGCGAGTGGATTACCCGAGCCCGTGGGTTTGAGACCAGCCCGGGCAACTTGGTGACAGCTCCTCTCTACAATAAATCAAAAGTCAGCCAGGCGTGGTAGCTTGCGCTTGTAGTTCTGGCTACTTGGAAGGCTGAGGCGGAAGGATCACCAGAGCCCAGCAGGTCGACACTGGGGTGGCCCTGAGCATGCCACTGCACCCCAGCCTGGGCCACGGAATGAGATTCCAACTCAAAAAAAAAAAAAAAAAAAAGAAAAAGAAAAAGAAAAGAAAATATCTCTAATTTAGATGTCAAAACTAAATCTATTTTTACAAAAAAACCTCCTTTTCCTATTCCAACATCATCAATCACTCTGTCACCATAATATCTCGAGTCATCAATATCTCATTCTTTAGATGTCAGTGCACTAGTCTTGCATTGCTTATGATTCAAATTTGTGCCTCATCAAAATGAAAGATTTATTATATGTCATGATTCTGTGGGTTTATTTGTGAATGGACAAAATCATGAATGTTGCATTTGGAAATTGCCCGAGTTCCCTTTTATTGAGGTTTTCTAAAGATTTCAAATTTCCTTGCATACCTATGCCTTCCCTACAGTTCTCCCACCCATTCTCCTTTTTGCTGAAGTGTGCTCTGTCCTATATTTGTCTACTTTTTGTTTTTCCTTTAAGATTTAGCTCCACTGTCATCTTCTTACTACGTCTACCTCGCTCCCCACAAAACTCCCACCAAGGCTAAGCTAGGTGCTTCTTTCCATGGTAATCTGTCTATGACCATCAAAGCAATTATCATATTGCATTATAATGATTTTATTTCTTGTCTGCTAACTGTGCTAAATATTTATTTTATGTGATCTCTGTAACAACCATGTGATATAGATGTCATTATCCCTATTTTGAAGATTTTAAAAAAGCACTAGAGTTAAATTACTGTTCAAGATTATGTAATCAGGAGGTGGTAGAATCAGAATTTTTAACTTAGGTTTTTATAGCTATTTAAGTCTCTGATATGATTGTGAATGCTACAGAATCTGTCTCCTTCAAGCCTAAGCCATCTAAAAGCTGATGAAAAATATTCACCGATAGCATTGCATTCTGGGGTGGAAAGCAGCTGAGCTCAGTGCAATTTGCCCACTGCCCCTTCGTAACTCCCAATAGGGTCCTGGGCAGTAGGTTGACCAGCCATGGAAAGCAAGGGTCGGAGAGAGGAGTTTTTCTACCCATCTTTTTGTTTAAATAAAATTTTAGGCTTGAAATAAGTTTTGTTCACAATTACTTTGAGATTTACTTCACAAGGAAATTACCTTGAATTTTCTCTATTTGTAACAGCGGCATGTGTTAAGTGTTCAAATTTATCTTCCTTCTGCTGTTTTATATTGTACAGAGTATAAAGAGTGATATGTTTGAATTATACTGAATATTGTTAACTTGCACTCCAAAAGCAATTTGAGTTTGCTTTAATATTGAAATGCTCAAGGATACCACCACAGATAGTGCTGGCTTGTTCTTTATTTTCTTTCTTAAACCTGAGAAGCACTTTAGACAGTTTAGAAAGGCTAAGTAAAATCTTTTAGCTCAGCCAAGAAAATTACAACCCACACACAGTCCATTATCAGATGACTATTATTATCCTAGTATTGTGTCATCATATTTTTTCTCATCTGACTCTTTAATGGAGGGTGCTTTGTGATAAAATTTCTATCAAATGCTTGTAGCCGACTCTCACATCTAGACCTCTAGGCTGGCGTATTCTTCTTTTTTCCAGGTGCCTGCTGGACACCTCTCTTTACTCTCTCTCTCGGTACTCAAGCCATGGCTAAGGCTTAACTCCTTATTTTTTCTTCCCAAACTTCTCCTTGTTTTATGACTTCCTTCTATTCCCTGCTGCCAATATCCTCCAAAGAAGAACTTTAGGTTCAGTTCTGACCTTTTTTCCTAACTTTTTCTCTGAGGTATCCTAGTAAATTTTCATTCAAGATGGATCTCAAATCCCATTTTTCCTTGTAGTTTATTTTGCTACTACCCTTGTGCAGACCTTCATTATCTCTAGCCTGGACTATTGTAGTAGTCTACAGACTGATCTCCTGTCTCCCCTCTCTCCTTTTCCTTCCACTGCTAGAGTAATCTTCCTGAAGCTTAAGATGTTACTGTTTCTTTCTCTTGACTATAAAAATCAAGCTAACTTTCTTGGCCTGTTATTTCAAGACTAACTCCCCTTCACCAACTCTGCCCTTCGTCCTAGTACTTTCTCAACTTTCCTGCTGATTAAAATCACTTGTGGTACGTTTAAAAATTAAGATTTCTGGGCACCATCTCAGACTCACTGAGTCAAAATTTCCAAGGAAGAGATCTGGGAAGCTGTACTTTTAATTCATTCCCCAGGAATGTATACCACGGAAATGTAGGAGATACTGCATTAGCAGATCTGAATATGTATATATTTATGTGCCTTTTCTTTTTCTTTTTTTTTCTCTTTGTTTATGTTCTTTTCTCTGCCTGAAATGTCCCATCCCACCGCTGGATGTCAAAATCATATTTATTTTCAACACTTTAAATACCTTCTTTTCTAAATATCTTTTCCAGTTTTACTTAATCTTTTCTTTTTCGTACCTAACCCTTGCCTTTCTTGTGATACTTTACATTTTCCTTTTAAACACATCTTTTTGCTTTATTATACAAGAAGGCATGTGACGATGTTCTCATTGTATCCTACTCTAACATTGTACCCTTTACTTTTTAACTTATTAATTGTGTAAACTCCTGGGCTGTCGGCTTCTTGCAGACAGAGCCCGTGTCATCCTTGAGTGGCAGTGTGTTGAAGTAGAAATAGCCTGTATTTGAGATTATACAAACTCATGTTGAAACTTTACTTTCCACTGACACTCTGTGATCTTGGATAACTTAGTCTCTTTAAACCTCAATTTTCTTTTCTGTAACATGGAAATAATATGTATTGTTTAGTGTTGTAAGATAAGACTGTGGATAGTTTTTGTTTTGATATATTGTAAATCTTGAAAAACATCTTTGAAAGTCAAATGTCTTAAAATAGAACAATATACTATATGTTATAATTGGTCTTTTTATCTCAGAGAACTAAAGAATATCAAATAATCTCTAAAATGATCATCCTTATATGTAGAAGCTCATGCCCAAGCAATCCTGAGGGTTAGTGGGAAACTTAATCAGCAGCTCAACCTTCTTGGGTAAGAAGCCATAAGCTCAACCCAAATTGGCCTTGTGCCTTTTCTTGGCACCCCTCTAGGTTTCTAGATAGTAGCTCGAGGGGCTTTGAAGAGCATGGGTGTACACCTGTACATTATGACTCACCAACATCCCGTTCTCCATGTGCGAGTGGGTCTTTGTACACTGTATAATCTCTGGCCTATAGAATATAGCGGTTTTGTCTGCTTTATGTAATGGAATAGTGGATAAGTTTAGCTTGAGAAAATAGAACAACAACAACATTGTTGAAATTTACTGGCTTAGAGGAAAGGAAATTGCTTTAGAGTGCATGAGATAAGTTCCAGAGAGGCTCCAAATAAGAGTATATTTTTATTTTTCTTATCCACAGTTCTTCGCACAATAAACACCTTTCAAATACCTTGATTTCAAAAAAAGGAAGGCTAGTCTGAATATTGGAAGAGTATGACTACTAGAATATAGTTCTTTAAAATTTAGCCTTACTGTTTTTAAAGGTATGAAATAACTGAGGCCAAAGCCAAATAAGTGTCTTTTACAATGACTAAAAACAATTTGCAGTTTCAGTGGTCACATTAAATTAAATATTCCTAAAGGGCTTAAAAATAGTTGTTTCATTATTCATTTGCTTATCAAGTTTCTTTTTTCAGTGACTCCACAGTATTAAGCTTTCTTCCAGAACCTGTCTGACTGATCACAAGTTAATAATTGGTAAAGTCTGAACTGAATTGGCTTTACTTTCTGTGAAAGGAGAAATGAGCTTGAGCCCCTCTGTTTTATGGATTATCAGTGTGGGATTACAGATATGCCTTCACCTCACACATTTATTCCTGACAAGGTGCCTCTCCCACATGGGTTAGCTTTCCTTCATTATTTATTTCAGTATCTTTCTACTACCTGATAAAATCTCTTTAGAATCATAGAATTTTATAGCTCAAAGGGATCTTGTCCAACTTCCCTTCTTTTTAGATGAGGAAACTGAGACTATCGTTAAGTGACTTGCCAGACTGACTTCATTTCCTTTTTGATAGGATTGCATGATAGGGGAATGCCATAATAATCATATCTTGAGTTCAGAAAAGCACATTGTCAGACGCTTTCATGATATTCTTGTGGACAACATGAAGAAATGTGATCTGGGAGATAGTACAGTCAGATAGATTTATAGCTAATTGAATACTGCTGCCCAAAGGGTGCTTTGTGGTCAACCTGTGCCTGGTTATTCGAACTAGTAAGTTGAAATGCAATAGGAGAACATGTAAATTCTGTTCAATAAAACCAGCTGAATAGATGTGGCATAAGAGCCTGTTAGCCCAGTTGAACTAAGAGTGAGATATCTGGAATAAGGAATGTAACATTCTCTGTATTGTTTGGATCACATTTGCAGCATTTGAACACATTTAAGAAAGATATTGACAAACTAGATGCATCCAAAGGAAGGGAGGGTGGTGAGGAGGATGGGGATGATGCTAAAATCCACCTTACAAAGGACGCTTGAGGAACTGGATATACTTTGGAGAAGTAAATCTAAGTGAAAGTATGATCCTAGACTTCAAGTATTGAAAGGTTTCTGTCTGGAATATCTTTCCCTTCATATTGCTGTATCTTTTTTTTTTGAGTTGGAGTCTCACTCTGTCGCCCAGACTGGAATGCAGTGGCCGCTCCTGGCCACCTCAGCCTCGACCTGCTGGGCTCCAGCGATCCTTCCGCCTCGGCCTTCCAAGTAGCTGGAATGACAGGCGTGCGCTACCACGCCCAGCTAATTTTTGATTTATTGTAAAGGTGAGGTCTCGCCAAGTTGCCCAGGCGGGTCTCGAACCCGCCGGCTCAGGCAGTCCACTCACCTCAGCCTCCCAAGGCGTGGGATTACAGGCTGAGCCACCAAGCCCGGCTCATATTGCTTTCTTAATATTTTTATTCAAATGTCTGTATTGACTTGAAATTTACTCATAAATCGTTATGCATAACAAATACAAATGTCAGACAATACTTTCCCAGTAAGAACTTACAATCAGACAAGTAGTTTCAAGCAGGCCCATTTTTAAAGTATCTCAACAGCTAGATTTTAATACAGTGATCAAATTGTGCCACATTCACAGTGATACAGTATTCTCTTACTACATGTTAATATGTTTACCTCAAATCCAAAGTTATACAAAGGCTTTTTCTCATCCGGAAAAAGTTATATTGGTAGACAAATTTACCACTTGTGAGAATAAAGTAAGAATGTTTTGTCCTATTCTAGTTTATTTTATGAAATTATGCTTTCCCCAAAAGTTGGCAGGTCAGGTGGGCATGGTATGGAGAATGCTGCTAGGCCATTTGCACAGAGGTTATCAGAAATGTTAAGAAGTCTAATTTATAAAATGTTTCTGCCCCATTAAATTGTACTCAACTTTAATAAAACATTCAATTAGTTTCTTATTGTGTATAACTTTGTCATAAATTTAGTGGCTTTGGGGAAAACAATCTTAGTATGTTATGATTCTGGAGGTCAGAAGTCTGTCTCTTTGTCTTTGGGTATGAAGTGCCAGATAATGTAAATTTTCTACCTCCGCTCAGATATTCAATTTTAGATTCACTTGCAGACAGTTTTGAATTTTCCGTGGAGCTCCTTACTCTGAAGTCACTAAATATATTTAGTATTTTGTTCAGCAGCTAAACCCTTTAATTAGCCAGACTCTTTGATACCTTTTAAAAATCATTTAAAAATATATTTGGTGTTCTTTCTTTAACGTCATTGTGACCTGATAGCATAAATAAGAACCTTAAAACAGGCCTTTCAGAAAGCATAGTTATTAAAGAGGAATATCTGAGTTTATCTTCACCCTCTTTTGGATTGTCTCCTAATTTCTTCCACTCTTCCCCAATTTGCTTTTCCTCCCTGCAGGATGCAGAGTCTACTCTAGTGGGAAAGTAAGCCTAAAACAAAGCCTACAGAAAGGCAACAAGCTTTTTGTCCTGTGCTTCTAACCTAATTCAGTGTAAAAAATTAATTAAAATTTGAAATGGTTATGATTTTTCAGATTAATTACAGGTTTCTCATTTTGTAGACTTATTTTAAATTTATGTAAAACAAATTTGTTCTTTTTTCTTCAAACTATTTAATAAAGTTTTGAGAGACAAATTAAGAGCCTTTCTTAAAAATAATTTTTTTAAAAAATTGACAAATATGCATTATATATATTTATTATATACAACATGTTTAAAATATACATACATTGTGGGATGGATACATCAAACTAATTAGCATATGCATTACCTCACATACATAACATTTTTTGTGGTGTGAAAACTTAAAAATCTCTTTTGGTGACTTTTAAGAAGACAATATAAGAACCAATTTTCTTTTTTTTTCTTTATCCTTACTCAGTTTTTATTTTATTTTATTTTTAATTTTAAAGATGTGGGGTACAATTCAGAGTTAAGTATACGAATGTTCATTATGTAGGTACCCTTGTTAATGAGGTGTGCCCCCCCTGCCCTGGCAGTTTCCCACTACTGGCAATCCCTTTCTTATAGTATTATGATAATTGTTCAAGGTCTGCTTATGAGTGAAAACATATGGTACTCTACTCTTTGTTTCTGTGATAGATCACTGAGTATGCGACTCTAAATCCATCCAAGTTGCTGCAAAGTCCATATGTTCGTCCTTCTTTATGGCTGCATAATATTCCATTGTGTATATGTACCACATTTTTTTTTATCCAGTCCAGCTTTGAAGGGCAGCATGGTTGGTTCCATGTTTTTGCTGTTGTGAATAGAGCTGCAACAAACATACATGTGCAGGTGTCTTTTTTGTAGAATGAGTTGAGTCCCTCCGGATATATTCCTAATGGGGGATTGCTGGGTCATGTGGAAGGTCAAATTCTAGTTCTTTCAGAATTTGCCACACTGTCTTCCAAAGAGGTTGCACTAGTTTGCATTCCCACCAGCAGTGTGGAAGCATTCCTTTTTCTCTACATCCTCGCCAGCATCTATTGTAGAACCAATTTTAAAAGAAATTATTAACCATTGTAAATGAGTATTTATAGATAAGTTAATAGTATACTTCACTAATGAACCAAGAGCTTAGAGACCTAAATTCTAATCTTGCTTCTGCTATTTTTTAGTATAACTTTTATTTTCTGATCTTTGAACTGAGAGGCTAGATAGAGGATCTGAGGCTATCTCTGACTGTGATGTTTATGATCATGACTCAATGAGGGAACTAGGTGGGAAGAATTATTAAGGAAATATTTCTGAGGAAGATAAGCTGATGACTAGAGATGCAAGAGAAAGGAATTTGAGGGAAGGAAAACATAAACAAAAAATGTTAAGGTTTTTATTTTAGTTTAGGTTCTTTTATGTTCACCATACACTTTGGCACGTATCTCGGTTAATTCTCTTGTGTGAAATAGGCAAACCTGTTATTATTATTATTCCCATTTTGTAGACTAGGCTTCTGAGATCTGATCTGAGATGTGCAAATGTTACAAGTTTTGGACTAAAATTTATAGAATTATGTAGTCTTACATTTTGAAACTCATTTGGTCCACATCATCTTTCTTCTTGTCTTGTGTTCTGTCTGCTACAATACCTTCTGTTTTTTAAGATATTTTTCCCATTTTTCATAGTTTAACAAATCAAGTAATTAGCTGACATTTTGCCTTTTTATCACTCCTTATTTTAAGTGAGTTTAATGAATTGCAAATATAGGTTAACTGCATAATTCAGATTTTATGACTTTTTAAAGCTACAAATAATAGTAATTTAGATTAACCTTTGGAGAAAGGTTTTTCTGTTGTTGTTGTCTTATAAAAACTGTACTATAAGCATGTTTTCATTGATTAGATTTTAAAATGTGGAGAGCTCCTTGTTAATACAGATGTTTAAAAATCTAACATTTTCATGGGGGAAATATATTTCAGAAATATATTTATATATATCTGCCTTAGAGTTAAACCTGTCAAATTTAAGAGACTTTTAAAAATGAACAGTAGTAAACAGAACTTGAGGGAAAGAGGTATTTTCACCTCTCTGTGTCTGACATTTTAATGTTTCAGTTAAAATATTTTGGAATGAATTTTTCAAAATAAAAATTTCCTTCAAAACAGATAGATATTATTCTTTATTTCAGTCATCTCTAATCTGTTACTGTTCACTTTTATATGATTAGTGGGAGCAAGAGTGTTCAGTGGCTTCCCAACTCAAGATGCAAGGTGTAAGTTTGAAATGCCCTTCCCTGCAGTAGGGAACTCTGTAGGATAAGGGATTGCAACTATGAAACCAGGCCAGTGTTCTAGGTCCACAAGGCCCTGTAGAAAAAGAAACATGGATACATTTGAATTTTCGGTATACAGGCACTATGATCAGACAGATCTATACTTAAATCCTAGATCCTCTAACACTGACCAACTTTGTGACATCTTATAAATTACTTAATCTCTCTAATGCTCAGTTCATATACTTTCATTTGGGTAGAGAAGGAACAAGGGGTAGAAATATTGTCTGTAACACAGGCACAAAGTTATACTTAATAAGTTAGAATAATAGCGGAAGTAGTTGTTATTTTATAGTTCTACTTATATTTTCTTATGTCTTGTTTTATTACTAAGATGCATATTTATGTGAACATGAACTTTGGAATTAAAGCATTTAGTAAACATTTGGTCATTGATGAATGTTCTCTCTTTTACATCTCTGTTTTTTATTTATTAAATAGTACCTTGGAGGTATACTCATTTGGTTGCTTGGGTATATTTTAGAACGTGATTCTGTGCAGAATAGATGGTATATTTGAAGAATAATAGTATGCACTTATTTAGAATTACTCTTGTGATCTATCTTCTATGTTATAATATATGCATTGTAAAAATTAACTAGTTGTATGTGATTTAGTGCTTGAAGGTAGTAATCAGTAGGCTTATGTGTAATGATGTATCACTTTTTAAAAGAAAAGTTATTTCTAAAATAGTACAGTAAATCTCCTACATACAAACCTTCAAGTTACAAACTTTAAAGAGGTACACATCCTTTTTAAGGCACACATCCTTTCTTTAAGGCACACATCCTTTCTTTCTACCAGGTGTCAGTATAGTCTGTTAAATACATATAGTACTGTATAGATGATTTTGTTAATTGGGTACCTAGGCTAAATTTGTTGGACTAAAAAAATTGTACTTATAAATACACTCTCTGAATAGATCTTTTTGGTATATGGGGACTTCCTGTATTTTCAGTCAATGGAAAAGTTGGATTCGTATTTATGAGCTTTAGTTTACACTGGATTTTTCAGAAACACATCTTTTGCTAATCACATTATATAAGTACTAGGTTTTATATAAATTTGTTAACTCGTCCTTTTGGGAGACTTCCTCCCTACCCCTCACTTATGAATATATTGTATATTCCTTTCCAGAGCATGAAAGGCAAAAGCAAAAGTAGTCATGACTTGCTTAAGGATGATCCACATCTCAGTTCAGTTCCAGCTGTAGAAAGGTTAGTCTGTTGTTGATATGATCCTGTTCTTATTTACTGGCCCAGATAATTTTCTTGCTTCCTTTGTGAGTAAACAATCAGTTCTCACAAGTAAAAGTTTAAAACCCAGCCAAAAAAATAAAGCATTTTGATAATGGAGGTAGAGTACTTCTAGCATGATAGAGAAACAATCTAGTCACTTTCATTCTTGCTATCTACTTCTGTTGAACGAATTAAATTTAAAATTAATTTTTAAACTTTTTTATCTTAGGATAGTTTCAGTACTAGAATCTGTTTGCTTTAACAATTTAATGTTTAATTCAAAGTTGCTAACTTTTTCCTTGAGGCATTTCTGTCTCAGTTTGTATCGTGAGTGAACATACCAGAGTTGAAGGTTTTTGTGAAGTCACCACTTTTGGGGCCAATCTACTGACTCTAAGGTCTCACATACTCGGAGGAGTTAACAGAAAGTGTCTTGTTATCTTTGTTATTTCTCTTTGAAAAGGGAAGATGTCTTAGTGTTAAATATAGTCGCACATGATATACTGGGCCAGTGTTTCAAGGGGGACTGAAATACTGTTGTATTGAGTTTAGCTCATTTTTTAAAATCCTGTTTTAAAACAATACTTTATAATTTCCTTTTATTTGAAGGATTTGGGGGTTTTTTTTAGCTAGACTATTGAGGCCAATAGAAGAAATTGCTTTCTGCATACCTTTGTTCATAAAAAATAGCACTGTTAATTATTGTTTGCTTTGTTTTTCTTTTAAATTCTAGTGAATTCATGTACGGGGGACCTCTCAAGAAATGGAATTTTATTTATAAAAATTTGTGTATTTATTTTTACATGTTTAAACTTCAGTTTCCTTCAAAGTACTCTCTGTTTGATGCAATACACCTATCAGGATGCTTTTTCTACTGCTGAAAAATAGTTTTTGAACTTAACAATTTTAATGCCTTTTAGTGCTTCTGCTGTTTTTTGTTTCACTTCTTCCACATTGGTGAGACGTTTGCCTTCGAAGACTTTTTTCATCTGGGGAAACCAAAAATGTCACTTGGGGCAAGATTAGGTGAATAGGGAGGGCATGGTCTGGGGGGTCATGCCGTTTTTGGTCAAAAACTGCTGAACACTCAGCATGGTGTGGACAGGTGCATTGTCATGGTAGAAGAACCAATCACCTGTTTGTCACAACTCAGGACATTTCTTCTGCAAATTGTCTCTCACAACATGCCAATGGGGTTCTTGGAACACTTACCTAGCAGGGGAAGCCTATATTACAAAGAGCCTGCTTTAAGATAAGTCCAGGTTTTTGGGGGTCCCCCCTCATACCTGCTAATTGAGTATACCTCTTATTTTATTTATAAACAATGACTCCCTTTTAGAATGTTTCCATCCACTCTGTAATGCCATTTTGAAATTTTTATGTCGAAATAAGCTTTTGGAACATTAATCTAGCAAAGTATTCTAAATTTTGGGGTTATTAAGTAATTTTATTAGCTTCACCTCAAAGTTAAGATATATTTGTCTTATTTTTTACAGCGAAATGGGTGATACAGCAGAAAATTTAGATGGCGTGAGTATTAATTTTAATATAAATATAGTTTGAATTATTTATAAAGTTCAAAATTTTTATAAAAACTAAATTATTTTTTCTTAAAAAGTAATATATATTTCTTTTATAATTATGTGTGTCAAATTTTGAAAAATTTATAAAAATAAAAATTATTTTGATACTGGAATATTTCCTTCCATGTGTGTTTGTGTAGATGTGTGCATACATGTGTATATGTCTCTACAAAATTGGAATCTTCCATATGAATTTCTAGCCTGCTTTTTCTGCCCTTTCTGTAACATTACATGGATACATGAATACTCAAAATTTAGGTGTTATAATTTTATTTTAATATGTTAAAAGTTTAAATGTTAGGCTAGGTGCAGTGGCTCACGCCTGTAATCCCTACACTTTGGGGGGCCAAGGTGGGAAGATTGCTTGAGGCTAGTTTGATATTAGCCTGGGTAACATAGCAAAAACCTCATCTCTACAAAAGTAAATGCATACATACATACATACATACATACACAAAAATTAGCCAGATGTGGTAGTTGTTGTCCCAGCTATTAGGGATGCTGAGGTAGAAGGATTGCCTGAGCCCAGGAGGTCAGATTGCATTGAGCTTTAATTGTGCTGCTGCACTCCAGCATGGGTAACAGAGTGAGATCTCAAATTTAAAAAAAAAAAAAAAAGTTAAAATGTTGATGGGTGGGCATCCTACATGATATATGGAAATGCTTAGATCAGTCATTTGTCATTTTTATAAACACATTTCAGAAGATTCTCACTCAAGACTGTAGTGATTTTTCTTTATTAAGTGTGCTATCTAATAAAGCTAATAAATCAGAAAGGTTTTCTTTTAATATGTAAGAGAGTAAGTTTTTCAAATTATACATCTGCCATTTTGTATGAAAACCCATTGATATTTGCATTTGTATAATTCATTAGGAAGTACGTAACTTCCCATGCATGTACACAGATTTATCTATTACCACAGTCAAAAGAGAAGGTTCTTTCTGACTATCTACAGTAGAGGGTGTTTGAATATCTGACCTTGTCAAGAAAACTTTCCTAGAAGAGATGATGCTGTTTATGTCTTGTAGGAAAATTAGAAGTTAACTAGTCAAGAAATAAAGTGATAAACTGTGAGGTCCCCTCTAGCACCAAGAACAGCAAATGCTGAAGCATGGAAATAAGGCAAGATTATACCTTATTTAGAAAATACAAACGGAGACATAAAGTTTGAAGGAGCCTGTCTTGTGAAGAGCAGGGAGGAAGAGTGTTAAAGGTAAAAGGAACCACATATATGAAAAACTGTGAAGCAGGAGAAAGTTTGGTGTCCTCCAGAGGCTGAAAGCAGGCCGGTGCAAACAGAGTGTTGTAACAGGAAGGAGAGGGGGTGAGGTCGGAGAATTAGGGGGCAGGCAGGTATTATAGAGCTTCATAGGCCATGGTGAGGAGTTTTAATTTCATCCTAGAAGGAACGAGGAACAGTCAAAGGGTATTTGTTAAAAAGAAGGGTGCTGTGGTCAACTTTGCATTTTAGGAAGATCATTGTTGGCAATATTGTAGAGGGAAAACTAGAGAAAACAGACTGGAGTCAAGGAGAGCTCTGCGAAGCTGTTGCAGGAGGAGAGCATGGTGTAAGACCACGCTGTGAGATGAGAAAGGTATACTTGAAAGCGATGTGGGAGGCAACTGATTTCATGTTACCAGGTGAGAGAGGAGGGCTCTCAGACAACCACAGAGTTACTGGTTTGGGCACCCTAGGAAATGAGTGCCAAAGAAAGTATAGGCTAGAGGTGGGGAGAAAGATAAAAAAATGAAGTTAGTTTTGTACATTTTGATATTGACATAACTTTCAAACATCTGTATAACCAAAATATGGGTCTAGAAGTTAGGATCAAGGTATAGGATAGAAAGTAAAAGTATAGATTTGCTCCTGATACCATGGGTAGGGATGAGATCATCTAAGAATAGTTTATGGTCTCTAGCGTGTTTTGTGTACCAGAGCCTTTGAAATGACTAAAACTGTGGCTCCTTTCCCAAGAAATTGTACTATACTCACGACCAAAATTGTATGAATTTGCAAGGGATTTTTTTTTTTTTTTTTTAGATTTTCTTAAGCCCAAGTATGGAAACCCTAGGTTAGTGGTTATCAAATTTTAGTGCTTAAGAATTACTGGCCAGGCTTGGTGGCTCACACCTGTAGTCCCAGCACTTTGGGAGGCTCAGGTGGGAGGATCACTCGAGGCCAGACTGGGCAACATAGCAAGGCCTCATCTCTACAATTAAAATAAAATAAAATAAAATAAAGAATTTGACATCTTGCTAAAAAAACATTTACAGTTCCTATGCCCGGAGGTTTTGGTTCATCAAGTCTGCAATGAGGACTGTGATGATACATTTTTAACAAGCAACCACGTAATCGAGTTTGAGGCCCAGACTTTGAGGACTGCTCGAGGGGTCCACAACCCTCAAGTTAAGCATTCCGCCTCACTATGACTCACCAGATCAAAGAGTCACAAAAGAAAGATGATTCACTCGGGGTAGTTTCCTCCTCCTCCTTTCCCCTCTCTCCTCTCTTCTCTCCTCCCTGTTAGTGCTGGAAGTGATTTGAAGGTTGAAGACTCAGCAGTAAACAAAACAAGTCAGGATTTTAGCCTTTGGAGTGTTGGCTCTAAATGAGTGATAATGATCACAGACATAATTAAAATATGTGGTATATTGGTTGGTGATAAATGTTCTGGACAATATGCTAAGGAAGGGGAATAGTGTCCTGGAGACAGGTGGGTGGTTCTGCCATTTCAGTAGGGTGGTCAAGAAAAACATCACGGAGCAAAGATCTAAAGGAGATGAAAGAGCAAGCCATGCAGATATCTAGAATACAAGTGTTTCGTGCTAGAGAGAACAACAGCTCCAAAGTTGCCTCGTGTTGCTGGGCTGGAGGTGTCGATTATATCAGGGAGGCAGAGATTGTATAGGGCCTTGACTGAGTCAGGGGGGTTTCAGAAGACAAGTGATTGCTGAGACTTAGATTATAGAAAGAAATCTCAGCTTCTCTACTACACCTGTTCTACTTAAACTAATCCCTGGTTGAGGTCAGGATGCTGACCAATCGCCCCCAAAAGCCACATTTCCCACTGGGATAAGAATAGGAATATAGATACAAACAGTATCCTGAGTGATGCAGGACAAGTCTGTGCCTCATAGAGGAGCTGGGTGTGAATGCAGCAAACAACTTTTCCCAGGATAGGCATCCCATGCTTCCATAGTTGGCTTAGAGCAGAACCAAGGGTCATTCTCACCTTGAGCAGATTCTTCAAGCCCTCACTAATTCAAAATGAAACAAAACAAACAGCAAACCCGGTCTAGATTGCAATAAGGAGAGTCATTGAATAGATCTCTGGAAGTGAAACTGGAAATTGAATGCCTGGCAAATACTCAGTTTCAGTTTCTACAGGATGGAGAAGATGAAAGTGCAGAGCGTGATGATGATGATGATAATGATGATGATGATGAAAAGAACCTGATGAGAGAGAGAATTGCAAAAAAGTTAAAAAAGGACACAAGCACAAATGTTAGATCAGCCAGAGAGAGAGAAGTCGAGAAGAACTCAGTCAGCCGCAGGTGAGTCCATTACTGTGCTTCTCAGTATCACAGTTTTTGTCTTTTTATACATCAAACTGAGACCTCTATTTAACTAATTTTTACTTTAGTGTTTTCATAGTGTTTGATAAATAACCAGTTACACAAATTGGCCCATTTGGGGACCTTAAAAAAATAGCCCAAGCTTAAAGCAAATTTTACTTCATCTCTTTCTGATCCTTTTTTTGGAAAGGCTCTGTAGGTTTTTATAGAGAGAGTAAGCAATATTAGCTAAATATGGGAGAAATGTGTTTGTTTAATACTAATGAGAGCAGTAGAGTAATTGTATAGAAAGGAAAGAGACACTCAAATAATTTAGGTGAGTAAAATTTGTCAAAACTGATGAGAAAGACATGTAGGCCTGAAAACATTCTTAAATGCCTTTTCATGTCTGATTAACCAAATACCATATACCCCTCCTAATCCCAGTGGTATCATAAAAGAAATTTCAGCAAATGATGAAAAGTTCACTGTCCGGTGAACTTGGACATGTGACTCAACATTTAATTCTCAACATTGGATATGTGACTCAACATTTAATTCTCTTGAAATTCAAGTTAATGAAATACTCTCTTCTTTCCTTTTTGATTCTATTACTACTTTAGAGTATACATTTTAAATAATATGGCTTTTAAAATGATAGTATTTTTTTCTTCTGTTTGGGAATAAGATAGATGTAATGCCATGTAAATAACATTCTTTTTCTCTATCATGTTTCTCAACTCACAGAAACTTAAAAGTAAAAAGAATTTTCATGCTGTCATTGCATAGCTGACTCCTTCAAAATTTTCTTTGTGTAACTAGAAATAAAAAGCATTCCCAGAAATTTCCAATGAAAGTATAACTTTTTGCATTTAGAAATGGTACTTATAAGTTATCTTAAGCTTTTTTTCTGACAACATTAATCTGACACTCAAGTAATCACTGTTGAATAATTTAATATAATAGATTATATTATATATACTACATATAGTAGCCAAGATTGGCTTAAGATTTTAGTGATTATATACATGCTCCCTCATTCATGGAGTTGAAGAGCCTGTATTGCTCTGTACATTTTTTGTTTAATCATGAATATAATTATGGATACATATTTTTTCCTCTTACCAAGGCATGTGTTTTCTGATTTTTAAAAATTAGAAAATTTTTAAAGATTAGGTTTATATTGTAACAAAAATATATTTTAAATTCTTGATAGATGAACCAAATATTTATTTACATTATATTTAAGTATTTCTTAAGTCCTCAACTCTGTCTCATTAGTTTTAATACAATTTTAAATACTTGTATACTCTATAATGAATAGAAATCATAATTTAGAAAAGCTAAAGTTTCTACAAGACCTAAGTAATGCTTATTTTTAATGTATCTTTAAAATTTTTCTTAAATGTTAAAGAGATTGCATTTCTCAAAAGTGTGTACATCCTTACAACAAAGAGTTATTCTTAAAAGATTCACTTGGCTGTGGTATGGACCTGATGAGCAAACATGGCACTGATAGCCTAAAGATTTAAGAATATGATCTTTATCATGAGAATAGGGGGAGTTGTTAAAAAGTTTTTACATCGCAACCCGCCTGGGCAACTTGGCTAGACCTCATCTCTACAATAAATAAAAAAATTAGCCGGGCGTGGTAGCGCACGCCTGTAGTTCCAGCTACTTGGAAGGCTGAGGCGGAAGGATCACCGGAGCCCAGCAGGTCGAGGCTGTGGTGGCCGGGAGCGGCCACTGCACTCCAGTCTGGGCGACGGAGTGAGACTCCAACTCAAAAAAAAAAAAAAAGCTTTTGCTTTTACAGATAAA
>CAUYQG010209559.1:0-10094 GCA_963574415.1 Tarsius wallacei
AGCGCGCGCCTGTAGTTCCAGCTACTTGGAAGGCTGAGGCGGAAGGATCGCCGGAGCCCAGCAGGTCGAGGCTGCGGTGGCCGGGAGCGGCCACTGCACTCCAGTCTGGGCGACAGTGAGACTCCAACTCAAAAAAAAAAAGAAATCCTCTTGGGCAAGGAGCTTTTCTGTCTTCTTATGTGTTTTCAGATATCATTTATAGTAATTGTTTTTACTGAATTCAGTCAATTATTTCATTAGAATAAAAAAGTTCACATGCATTGATGAATTAAGCACATTTTCTTATTTTAAAAATATCTTCTCATTGACAAATTTGACTTTTTGCTACAAAATTGCAGGAATAGATTGTTTTATTTTTAGAACTTCAGTGATCTCTTTTATCTTTTTTTCTTTGACAAAGATGAGAATGAAAAATATAAATAAATGAGACCCAGAACTTTTCCATGTGTATTAATAGCTTTTACATCATTACAGTTCTTGCATATGACCAAAATGTAGATTCCATAACTTGACTGATAAACCATCTGTGAGAAGTCTGACATTTTCACCCTAATTTTAATTTTAGATTTTAAATTAATCATTGCTATTTTTGTCATTTATTTTAATTGGCAAGTGGTAATTGTATATATTTATGAAGCACAATGCAATGTATTGATATAGTTTAAATTGTGAAATGATTAAATCAAATCAATTTTTAAAATCTATCCATACTTTTTTTGTTAGTGAAAACTTTCACTCTTAATTGCGGCTGCAATGGAATAGAATGTCAGTCAATTACAAGATACTTAGTAAAGTTTCCCTATTTGATAAGTTTAGCTCTAGCCATGTGCTGGGAACGCAGTGGTGACTGAGGTTCATAGGAACCTTGTTTTAAGGGAGTTTACAGTCTGTTGGAGAGATGAATATTAAACAAGTGTGATGAGCAGTATAAGATTCTTTAATAGGGGATGCATCCTGCAACGGGGAACCATCAGGAAGTGATATTTAAGGTGGAGTCTAAAGAATTAGTAAAAGTCAGTAAACCTAGATGGCAGAAGAGTTTCAAAGTGAACTGAACATACAAAAGGGAGACTGATGCAGAGATTGAGAGAATTTCATCATGTTGGGAGTGGAAGAGATGAGGATGGCTATATATGAAACTGAATCATAAATGGTCTCATGGATCACATGAAAATGGATCGGGCTTGGTGGCTCTGCCTGTAATCCCAGCACTTTGGAGGGCTGAGGTGAGTGGATTGCCTGAGTCTGCAGGTTTGACCTGCCCTGGCAACTTGGGGAGATCTCCTCACTACAATAAACCAAAAATTAGCCAGGCATGGTAGTGTGTGCCTGTAGTTCCAGCTACTTGAAAGATTGAGGCGGAAGAATGGCTGGAACCCAGCAGGTCAAAGTTGGGGTGGCTGTGAGTGTGCCTCTGACCTCCAGCCTGGGTGACAGAGTGAGACTCCAACTCAAAAAAAAAAAAAGTACATGAAAATGAATGACGTTCAATAATTATTTAATATGTGAAACTGGTAGTTGTCCATTTAGGCATTGTCTTTATGATGCTGAAATAAGAAGCAATTTGTTTAAATCAGGGAGGAACATTTTGTTGACTGAATGTTTAAAATAAAGATGAAAAGAAAAACTAATTGGTTGCTTACTACAGACAAACCATGATTTAGAATCATTGGCATGGCTTGCACCTTCAGGTAAAAGGTAGGCAATAAGCAAGTATATAAAACTATGTTTTAATGGCACTAATATTTTTGTTTCAGAAAAAAAGGTGACCTACTGGGACAAAATAAATTGTGGCATGACATCATTCTTCTTGTTCTGTTAGTGTTCTATTAGTTTTTAACTTTTTCACTGTGTCTGAATGCATTAAATGGCTATCAAACACTACAGAGAAACCTGTTGCCATCAATATTTGCAATGTCTCTGTAAAATGATTTATTTTAGAAACTGAAGTAAGACTTCCCTTTCTTTTGGTAGAGGTCACAAAGAATTCTCAAGCTGCTTTTGATCATGCCTACCTGGTTGATGAATTAAAATAGTCAACACATCAAACCAATTTTCAAATATTTTCTTCTTTTTAACTCTATGGGAATTTTCCCACAGACACATCAGAGGAGAATTTAGCTCAAGGCAACTAATTAATCAATCATATGATTCTCTAGGCAGTTTCTCTATTAGGGAATGAAGCTCTTTAACTAGAGCAGCATAATTGAATTGTGAGCAGCATATTGGGAAGATAGCTGCTTTTGCCCGTTTTCCACATTGCAGTTGGTGATTTTTTTTTTTTTTAAAGAAAACAACTAGGATTCTAATTAAGCCATTTTTCTGTTTACCATGTTGCAACCGTTTACTTCGTTGCAACATGTTTTTAGATCAAGACCATACGTTTTAAGGGTATCCACGGGCTCTGCACAGCACACCTAGCTCTCTGCATAGTACACCTACTTCTCATATTTATCTTACATCTTATTCCCTGCATATGTGTCCCCCTTCCTGCCCCCTTGACCTACATAACACACTCTTTGCTCTCAGCAATTCGGCCAAACTGGCCTTCTGTGGTTCATCAGGTATGTAGATTTCCTTCTGCCAGAACCTTTTCATAAACAATTTCCTTTGTTTCGAATAATTTGTATCTACCCACTACCTCTTGCCTTTTTTGAGACAGAATAAAAGGTTTAATTTTAGTTTAACATATGATTATAAGAAATGATACAAACAGATTTCATGTTTCCTTTTTCTGGTTCTCCAAAGATACTTCTTGGGAAATTATAGTTTAGTATTGCAACTAGTACCCTGACCCAAGCACTACATATTATATCTATCAAAACACTGCTATGTACCCCATAAGTATATACAATTATTATATGTCAGTTTAAATGAGCAAATATTTTAAAAATAAAAAAAGTCAAAAGAAAAAACATGCAGAATGCATTCATCATCACAAGGATCTCGAATGCTGTTCTTTTCTGACCACATCCACTTTCCTCCAGCACTCTCATCCACCACTAAACTTGGGCAGCCACTCATGTGTTCTCCACTTCTATAACTTGCCATTTGAAGAATGTTAAGAAAATGGAACCAGGGAACTTGCAACCTGGAAAGACTGGCTTTTGTCACTCAGTTTAATTCATTGGAGAGTCACCCACGTTGTTGTGTGCATCAGTAGTTGGATGCGTTTTATTGCAGATGAACCACAGTTTGTTAAGCCACTCACCCGCTGAAGGACATCTGGCTGTTTGCAGTTGTGAGTGATCATGAGTAAAGCTGCTATAAACATTCATGTACATGATTTTGTGTGAACATAAATCTTCATTTCTCAGGGATAAATGCCCAGAAGTACGATGGCTGAGTGGTATGGTGGTTGCATGTTCAGTCCTTTAAAAACTTGCCAAATTGCTTCCCAGAGTGACTGTACTGTTCTTGATTAACACCAGCAATGTGTGAGTGATGGAGCTTCTCTGCACCCTCATCAGCCTTTGGTCTTGTCACTAATTTTCATCATGGTCATTCTGTTGACTGTGTAGCAATAGCTCATTGTGATTTTAATTTGCATTTTCCTGATGGCTAAAGATATTGAATATCCTTTATATGCTTATTTGTCATTTGTTCGTCTTCTGTAAAATGTCTCTTTCTGTCTTTTGCCCATGTTGCAATGAAATCACTTGATTTTGTACTGGTGAGTTTTGCAATGAAATTGCTTGATTTTGTGTTTGCTGTGAGACTGATGTCAAGGTTTATTTTACTGCCTATGAATGCCTTATTGCTCTAGCACTATTTGTTGAAAAGACCATCTATCCTTCATCAAATTTCTTGTTAATCTTTGTCAAAAATCAGCTGGGCATTTTATATGCATTTATATCTGTGTTCTCTGTTCTGTTCTATTGATTTATGTGTCTATTTGTCTGCCAATACCATACAGCCTTGATCACAGTAGTCATATAATAAATCTTGAAATTGAATAGATGAATTCCTCCAACTTTATTCTTTTGTTTTGTTTCAAAATTGTTTTTAGCTATTCTAATTTCTTGGTCTTGCTGTGTAAACTCAAGAAATTTTTGTCTATGTCTGCCAAAAATTTTCATTTTGGTTTTTATGGGAATTGCATTAAACCTGCAAACTAGTTTGGGAGCATTGAATTGCCATGTTTACTATGTTGAGTCTTCCAATCCATGAACATATATCTCTTTATTTATCTCTTTTATTTCTTTCATCTAGTTTAAGCATGCAAGTCTTATACATGTCTTGTTAGATTTACACCTATTTCATTTTTTGAAACAATTGTAAATATAGTAAGTTCCTTACATATAGACTTACAAGTTGTGCACTTTCAAAGATGCAAACATGTGTTCACATGTCCAATCACATAAGTTAGTTCATGTGTCTGGCATACATTGTCATGTGCATGCGTCCTCTACAAGTAATTGTGCTTTTGTGTGCTTTACTGTAGAGTACTGTATAGAGTACAGCAGTAGTACAGTACTGCAGTAGTTGTGTGAAAAGGTATTATAAACCTGTTACAGTACAGAACTGTATAGCAAATTGTGTTAGTAGGTACCTAGGCTAACTTTGTTGGACTTAATTAACAAATTACACTAACAAACGAGTTCTTGGAATATAACTCATTTGTTTGTAGGGGACTTACTGTAGTGTTGTATGTTAACTCTGGTGTCCACATATTCAGTTGCTAGTATATAGAAATGCAATCACTTTCCTACATTCTTTTAGAGTAGGTCTCCTATTCAAAAATTCTCTCAGTTTTCTTTCATCTGAGGAGGTGTTGCTTTCTTCATTCTTAAGGTTTATTTCTCTGGGTTTAGAATTCTGGGTTGACATAGCTCCAGCGGCAGAGAAATATTGTGCTTCTTCCTCAGTCTCTGTGGTACCTGATGAGAAATCTTTTGTTATTTGAATAATTATTCTTCTGTAGGTAAGGTATTGATTTTATCTGTCTGTTTTCAAGATCATTTTCTTACTCTTTTCAGAAGTTTAATGATAATGTTTTGTGGCATAGATTTCTTTAGGTTAATCCTGTTTGTGTGTTCACTCAGCTTCTTGAATCTCTAGGTTTGCATGTGTCTCTTGCCAAATTTGAAAAGTTTTCATCCATTATTTCTTCTAGTACTTTTAAAACCTTGACTTCTTTTCTTTCTCCTTCTTGGACTCTGAAGACATGGATATTAGGTATTTTGTCATACTGCCACAGGTCTCCAAGGCTTTGTTTATTTTTTCTGTATATTTACTCTCTGTTTTTCAGATTATATAATTTCATTTATTTCTAACTTTCGGTTAACTGATTCTTTCTTTTCTCTGCTATGAGCTTTTTAGTTCAGTTATGGTATTTTTCTGTTCTAAATTTTCCGTTTGGCACTTCATTATATGTTCTGTTTCTTTGTTGAGGTTTTCCATTTCTTTACCATTTTGCTAGATAGCTAATCTCTCTCTTTTTTTTTTGAGCCAGATTCTCACTTTGTCACCCAGGCTGGAGTGCAGTGGCCCGCTCACAGCAACCACAGTCTCAACCTGCTGGGCTCAGGTGATCCTTCCACCTCAGTCTTCCAAGTAGCTGGAACTACAGGGTTGCACTACCATGCCTGGCTAATTTTTTTATTTATTGCAGAGGTGAAGTCTCACCATGTTGCCCAGGCTGGTCTCAAACCTGCAGACTCGGGCAATCCTCTCACCTCCACCTCCCAAAGTGCTGGCATTACAGGCGTGAGCTACTGTGCCTGGTTTAGATGGCTAATCTTTATAGGTCTTTTTTGTCTATTACACTCTATTTTCTCCTCTACTGTTATTAAGTGATGTAACCAGAACAAGTCTTTTAATTGTGTGACACATTGGCAACCAATAGCTATTTAATCCTGAAACTGCTTTCTTTCTTTGTTTTTCTTTGTATTTTTGGCAACAAGCACATTTTCCAGGACATGGTGAAAATTGAGTCATTATCAAATGAAATTAAATTGATGTTTGTTATTATTTCATGGAACTTATATAAAGTTTCTGATGTAACATCATGCATGGAGAAAAATGTAAACAAAAGAAATACATCATTTCGATAGAAACATAGTTTAGTTTAGAAATCCAAAATACTGTTTTATTAGTAGTTCAATCCTGAACTAGAACATCAGGTTGACAATAAGTACCTTTTTCAGAAAACCACATTCACTGTTTAATAATTGCTGTAGAAAGTTACAAGAACATTTAGAAACATAAAAGGAATATGAACTGTGTTTAGAGGTGAAAAGTCCTCTGAAGAAGTAGAGAAGATAATTTTTGTCAAATGCAATCAATTTTACATCCTACTGAGTCAGGTAAAGGGAACAAATTTTCTTTCTTAGGCATCAAAATATGTGCTTGCATTAGGCATGGGAGAGAAAGAGTTGTAGAAAAAACGGTTCACAACCTTTTGGTGACCTCTTTGTTAGCAGCTCAGGTTTGTGTCATGAACCTTGTGGCCCTGCTCATGGGTTGTCCCTGGGGTTATAGGTGCCTACTGAATGTTGAACAATGCAGTACATATAGTATCCATATGGGATACTAGATTCTTCTGGCTCCTGAGACAGTTGCAACTTGTGGTTGTGAGAAAGATAAAAACACAGGGAAATTCAGAGCACTGCTGGTTCAGATGTGAGTCAAAAGGGGATAACAGTGAGACAGGAGATCTCTAGTGAATGTGTATAAATGATGATTATCTGACATATACTGTGTACCCAGCAAGCACCCCTCTATAAGCTTTACATGCATGCAACTGTTTAACCTATTAGGACTGATGTTTATATTATGAGATTCACACTGGGATATCAACATTGTTCTCCTAGATCAATGGATACTCTGCCTTTCCTGGGGAGGGGGAAGGAGGTGTATACTTGGGTTGGCAGAACCGATATCTTTTTTTTTTTTTTTTTTGAGTTGGAGTCTCACTCTGTCACCCAGACTGGAGTGCAGTGGCCGCTCCCGACCACTGCAGCCTCGACCTGATGGGCTCCGGCGATCCTTCTGCCTCAGCCTTCCGAGTAGCCGGAATTACAGGCGCGCGCTACCACGCCCGGCTAATTTTTTTGATTTATTGTAGAGATGAGGTCTCGCTTGCCCAGGCGGGTCTCGAACCCGCGGGCTCAGGCAATCTACTCACCTCAGCCTCCCAAGGCGCGGGATGACAGGCTGAGCCACCGAGCCCGGCTACAAGTTTCCTTCTTATACATGAAAACGTGACCTCTCTCCAATGTACTATTAGTCATTGTGTCTTTTTCCGGGCGATGTTTACTACATGTTTTTAGCTAATTCCAAATTGAAAATTGACATCATGTCATTAAATGTTAATAAATTTTAAACACATTTAAATTTTAAATAAAGTCTAAGTAAATCGTCACTCACGTGTCTTATATAACATAGTGGCAAAAAGAGAGAGAGAGAAAAATGTTGTTGACAGAAATGAACAGGACCGGAACAAAGACCCATGACCTTGGCTTCATTTGGCTACAGTTGCTCACCGCTTCCTTTTTCTACCCTTCACTTTGCGCTCCTTTGCCCTCAACCTAAAAGTAAGCCAGTCAGCATTTTTTACCCAGTGGGCCACTAAACCCTCATTTGTAAGGGGTCCAAGACCTCCTTTAATAAGGTTGCTCTGGCCTCCCATTAACTTTTACCACCAATGATGAAAGTACTAGGATGAATCCCAGAGGTCTCGCTGGGCTCTAGATACATTCCTCCCTGCATAGCTGCAGTCACGTGCACCTTGATATTATGAATCGACCCCCAGAGAGTAGAGCAATTGATTTGTTTTTTTTAGTTGTTGATTCATTGAAAATTCTAAATGGTAAAGTTGTCTTTCTATGGAGGCCTTACAGTTTCTCTTGGTGGAAGTGTTCTGCTTTTAGATACTAAACTCTCTAAACCAGTATAACCTAAGTTCATGGATACAAAATTTTTTTAAAAAATTTGTGAGGTGGTCATTAAGTATCACAGCGGTAGGTGTCATTTCATCTCCACTCTTTTGGTCCAAAACTCTGGCACTCTGACTATGGGGAAAATGCCACATATATTAATCACTATTTTAGAGAAACTTGTGGGATGGAACTCTACTCTTAGAAGTTAGCTTCTCCCAGCTGGTGACATATTTGAGTCTTGACTATTCCATTCTATCTTTCTACAAGATCTCAATACATAAAAGAGCAATGCATTTGGTGGCTCTGAACACATAGATTCATCCCTTTAACTGTAACTCTGTGGGATAAACAAACATTATTCTAGTAACCAAACAATCTCCTAAATCCTTGTCACCAATAGGAGATTTATTCTGGACAAACTATTTCATTCATTTGAGTTACTTTTTCCCATTGCATTTCATAAATAATCTGACTCTCATTATCCAACAGTGTAGATATCCTCGCTGTTTTTTATCTTATTTTTGATAAATAAGATTTTCCTCATTCAAGATATTGGCCATTAACTGCTCTGGTAGCAGATTCTTTATTAATCAGGATTTTGTACCAGAAACAGAGTTTACTATAATTAGATAAAGCAGTAAATTATGCAATATATTTGTGCTTGCAAAGCCCTTGGAAGAGAAGGTGGCTGGGCTCTAGGCTGGGAAGGAAAGTTTCCCAAAAGTAACTCCCCAAGGCAACTGCCTATGCTGTCAGGAAGTTGGGGCTTGTGTAGGCCACTTTGGAGTTGACGAGTTGAAGAAGACACCATGATAACTGAAATCCAAGGATCAAAAACCAGAAGCAGATAGACTTATTATATGGTAAACATATGTTCCTCTTCATCACTAGTGAAGCTACATTGGAAATCTGAGTTTGGTTACGTCTTTCTTGATCCTCAGAAATGACGGACTGAACATTGGAAAACCGCTGCAGGAAAATGGAAGCAAAACAAAACCACAAATGGAAAAAATATCCTGTCTTCATACACCTGCTCTGCAGCTGCAAACAGCAAAATCAGGCAGAATATATCCCCCTCTTCATTTTCACCTTCCAAATCTCGCAGAAAGCATGTAATTGTTGAAGCTTTATTTTCATCTAGAACTCTTGCTGCCAAAAATATGGAAGTGTAGGCTTTTGCTTTTTATGTCCTTCAGTAGATGAGCACACTAGAGCAGCTAAGAATGGCTTCTAAATGCAAAGACATCTTCTCACCACACACACACACACACACACACACACACACGCGCGCGCACACACACACCAGATTGTCAACACATGTTTCCATGTGACACTCTGTGCTTATGTATGTGAACTTCTTACCTGCAGTGCCCGTGGATTAAACAGAATGTCCGTTATCCAGAAAGTACTCAGTAAATATTTAAGCTGACAGATTAAGTGAAAATATTTACAAATGAGGGAATATATATCTGTAAGGTTATGCTTTTTATACAAGGGAAGTGACTAATGTGATAGGGAAAGTTTTATGCCATACCATATGTAAGAAAGATGAAAAAAATCAGTACTTTTTTGCCAAGAGGACAGTCCATTCAGTGAATGATGATATAATAGCTTTTAGATGCCTGAATAATTTCTATGTAGAAAGAGATTTTCTTCGTAGAAAGAGATTTTCTATGTGGAGAGAGATTTTATATATTTAACAGTAGACAAAAATTGAAGCATGAGATGAATAGACATTTTAGGAAGCAATATTTTTGCTCAAATTGAGAAACAGATTTCAAGCTTCTAGAAAATTCAGGAAATACTGCCCTGTGCTGCCATGTGTTTCCTCCGCTGGATGGTGTGGTGACGGCAGGGATGAATGTATTCTCTTTCTGTTGTTCTCAAGAAGACTGAAATGCAGTAAAAATTCCCCAAGGTGGTTCATTAAAAAAAATCTTCCACGAGCAAATGAATTTGTGAAATACTGAATATCATCTGTCTTTAGTGCAGGCTTCTCAGAGATTTGAGCAGGCTTATGAAAATTAAGAATATCAGCCGGGCTCGGTGGCTCAGCCTGTAATCCCGTGCCTTTGGGAGGCTGAGGTGAGTGGATTGCCTGAGCCCGCGGGTTCGAGACCCGCCTGGGCAAGCGAGACCTCATCTCTACAATAAATCAAAAAAAAAAATCAGCCGGGCGTGGTAGCGCGCGCCTGTAGTCCCAGCTACTTG
>CAUYQG010209564.1:0-10596 GCA_963574415.1 Tarsius wallacei
ACGCCCGGCTAATTTTTTGATTTATTGTAGAGATGAGGTCTTGCTTGCCCAGGCGGGTCTCGAACCCGCGGGCTCGGGCAATCCACTCACCTCAGCCTCCCAAAGGCGCGGGATTACAGGCTGAGCCACCGAGCCCGGCTCCCATATTTTCTTCCAATTGTTCTATAGTGTTAGATCTTATGGTTAGGCATTTGATCCATTTTGAGTCATATTTTTTGTATGCTATAAAGATCCAACTTTATTCTTTTACTTGTAGATATTCAGTTTTCCCACTATCACTTGTTAAAAAGACTGTCCTTTCCCCACTGAATAATTTTGACATCCTTGTAGAAAATAATTAGACCATATACTATGCATGCACTATATTACACAAATAATATTATTAACTTGGTGTTTATTTCTGGGCTTTTCATTAGTCTATATGTCTGTGTCTGACTTTATGCTAGTAATACATTGTTTTGATTACTGTAGCTTTGGAATAAGTTTGAAATGATGGAGTGTGAGATCTCCTATTATTATTATTTTTTGAGTCAGAGTCTCACTCTGTTGCCCAGGCTGAAGTGCAGTGGTATGCTCACAGCAACCGCAACCTCAACCTGCTGGGCTCAGACGAGCCTTCCACCTCAGCCTTCCAAGTAGCTGGAACTACAGGCACATCCCACCAAGCCCAGCTAATATTTTTTATTTATTGTAGAGACGAGGTCTCACCATGTTGCCCAGGTTGGTCCCAAACCCGTGGGCTTAGGCAATCCTCCTGCCTCCACCTTCCAAAGTGCTGAGATTACAAGTGTGAGCCACTGCACCTGGCTATAAATCTTCAGAGTTTTCTACATATAAGATCGTATTGTCTGTGAAAAGAGATAATTTTAATTCTTCTTTTCCAATTTGGATAACTTTTCTTTCTTTTCCTTGCCTAATTTCAATGTCTATAACTTCCAGTACAATGTTAGATAGAGATGGTAAAAATGGGCATCCTTGCCTTGTTCCTGATATTAGGGGAGGAGCTTTCAGTCTTTCACCCTTGCATATACTATCTGTGGTGTTTTCATACATGATCTTTATTATGTTGAAGAAATTTCCTTCTGTTTCTAGTTCCTTTTGTGTTTTCATCATGAAAGAGTATTGAACTTTGTCAAATGCTTTTTCTACATCAATTGAGATGATCATATATGTTTTTTTCTATGTTTCTGTTAATTTGGTGTATTATATTGATTGATTTACATTTATTGAACCATCCTTGCATTCCAGAAACAAATTCCACTTGGTCATGGTGTATAATCTTTTTAATGTTCTGTTGAATTCTGTTTGCTAGGATTTTGTTAAGGTTTTTTTGCATCAACATTTATCAGGGATGTTGATCTGTATTCTTCATTTTTTTGTAGTGCCTTTTTCCGGCTTTGATTTATGTTGGCCTCAAATAATGAGTTTGGAAGTGTTTCTTTCTCTTGAATTTTCTGGAAGAATTTATGAGGAGTTGGTAGTATTTTTTTCCCTCATCATGGTGCCATATGTTAGCTCGTAATGTTATTCTTCATCACTTGGCTTAGCAAAGTTTGCCTCAGCTCTTCTGTGTTCCTGACTTAAATTTTTATTTGCTGCAACTGCATCACATCTGTTTCTTATTGCAATATTTCTAATACCTAACAACTGAGTACTCCTTCTGCATGATGTTTTGATTTGCAAAATCCAAATCTTACGCTTATTATATGGAATGTAGAGAGAGGTCAGTTTATCTGGAGCCAGAATAAAAGACTAATTGGTAAAATTGGAAAGGGTGAACCACCGGTTCTTTTTTTTTTTTAAGTTGGAGTCTCACTCTGTCACCCAGGTTGGAGGACAGTGGCATGCATCCAGCAACTGCAGCCTCGACCTGCTGAGCTCAGGTGATCCTTCCACATCAATCTTCCAAGTAGTTGGAACTATAGGTACGCAACACCGTGCCCAGCTAATTATTTTATTTTATTTTTTATTGTAGAGATGATGTCTTGGCAAGTTGCCCAGGCTGGTCTCGAACCCGTGAGCTCAGGCAATCCTCTCACCTTGGCCTCCCAAAGTGCTGGGATTATAGGTGTGAGCCACCACATCCAGCTATAATATACATATTTTTTGAGTCAGGGTCTCACTCTGTTGCCCAGGCTCACTGCAGCCTCCACTTCCTGGGCTCAGGTAATCCTTCTGCCCCAGCCTCCCTAGTAGCTAGGACCGCAGGCACACGCCACTATGCCTGGATAATTTTTTTTTTTTAATTTTTTTTTGTAGAGATGAGACCCCACTGTGTGGCGCAGGCTAGTTTCGAACCCGTGGGCTCAGGCAATCCTTTCAACTCGGCCTCCCAAAGTACTGGGATTATAGGCGTGAGCCACCATGCCCAGCCAACTACCTATACTTTTTAAAAATTAATATAAATGTGAAAGTAAATAAAAGGAAAGCAATTGGCTGGGCTCAGTGGCTCTGCCTGTAATCCCAGTACTTTGGGAGGCCGAGGTTAGAGGATTGCCTGAGCCTGGGCAATTTGGCGAGACCGCGTCTCTACAATAAATCAAAAATTAACCCACACCTATAGTTCCAACTACTTGGAAGACTGAGGTGAAAGGGTCACCTGAGTTCAGCAGGTTGAGGTTGTGGTGGCCATGAGCGTGCCACTGCACTCCAGTCTAGGCGATGGAGTGAGACTCCACCTCAAAAAAAAAAAAAGGAAGCCGGGCTCAGTGGCTCAGCCTGTAATCCCGAGCCTTGGGAGGCTGAGGTGAGCGGATTGCCTGAGCCCGCGGGTTCGAGACCCACCTGGACAACTTAGCTAGACCTCATCTCTACAATAAATCAAAAAATCAGCCGGGCGTGGTAGCGCACGCCTGTAGTTCCGGCTACTCGGAAGGCTGAGGCGGAAGGATCGCTGGAGCCCAGCAGGTCGAGGCTGCGGTGGCCGGGAGAGGACACTGCACTCCAGTCTGGGTGACAGAGTGAGACGCCAATTCAAAAAAAAAAAAAGATTAACTTTACACTGGTTGAGGAAACTATAATAGCCTGCCTTGAGGCTTTTATCTTTTTCTTTTCCAATTTGGGTACACTTTCTTTTTCTTGCCTGATTGCTCTGGAAGGGCTTAGTAACTCTTGACACAGGTATGTAGGGAACTACCTTTCAAGACACTGCTGATTCTCCTCAGGACCCACATTCACCACCCATCTTTGCTTTTAGGGCTATAACTGGCCCCAAATCCCAGTAGCCCCTGTGAGTGAGGTACAAGTATGGCTTATGAGGATGTGCACTTTCCTCAAAAGAACCTCGTGACTAAAAAAAAAATTTTTTTAATTGTATACAGACAGAAATTTGGGGTAATATACATGGGAAATGTATTAAGGGTGTAGGATAATGGTATAAGAAACAGTTGGATCAGGCAGAAATTACTGATAAGGACCCAAAAAAGCAGAGATTTTGCATTTAATGTTGCTGCTTAGGGAGTTTAAAAGGGCTCTAACACTTTGGCTTCATTGAAATGTAGACCAAAAGGTGGCACAAAATAAATGAGCTAGAAATGTCAGATCTGTGTTGGTTTGCTGTAAAGAAAGGGATTCAAAGTCTTCAAGAGATTAGAATGTTAGAGTAAATTTGTCATTTAAGACCTTCTTACCCACCCTAGAAGGTAGGTGGCACATCTTTCTGGGAGAAATACATTTGTGAAGGGAGACAGCATACTTAAAGAGTTCCATGACTCCTGTCCTTTTCTGAAGGCCAGAACTTACAGTGTAAACTGCCACCTCTAAATTGACAAACATGATTGCGATAGGTGCAATTGGGCTCCAGGATAGCAGAGATCAAGGTACTGCACTCAATTGCCAAAGGAAAGTAAGCATGATTACTGAATGGACATCAGATTTCAAGTAACAGTCAGAATAGTCTGATTCACAGAGACCTGTAGCATCAGCTAGTTGATCACAGCGACTGACGTGAAGTAGATAAGACGCCTACTAAATTCTTATTTCATCTGTATAAGCAGAAAGGTTCTAGGTCAAGTAAACGAAAGACTAACTTGAATCATAAAAGCAGAGAGTCACAGTCTCAATCAACTAGACTTGAGCCAGTCTATAAACCAAGAATGAATGAAACAAACACCTTGAATGAAGAGGACCCCAGTATACTGCCAAATATTTATACTGATAGTCTTCTTCCAGCCTTGCCCAAAGGGACCCACAACCTTTTACCAGGGTGACTATACATTGGGGGAAAGGAAAAAATTAGACCTTTCAAGGATTACTGGACACTGACTCTAAACTGACACTAATTCCAAGAGACACAAACTGTCACTGTCAGAACAGGGGCTGATGGAGATTAGTGATCAATGCAATTTTAGGTTAGCTCTATCGTATAGTGGGCTCAGTGAGTAGGTCCCTGAATCCATCCTGCGATTATTTCCCTAGTTCTTGAGTGCATAATTGGAATGAACATACTCAGCAGAATACCCACATTAGTTCCCTGACCTGTGAAGTGAGGGGTATTACGGTGGGAAAGGCCAACTGGAAGCTATTGGAATGTCCTCCTTCTAGGAAAATAACAAACCAAAGAAATACTGAATTCCTGGAGCGATTGCAGAAATCAGTGCCACCATTAACAGCTAGAAACATAGGGAGGTAGTGATTCCCACTCCTATTCAACTCACCTATCTGGTCTGTGCAGAAGGCAGAAGAATCTTGGAGAAGGACAGTAGAATACTGTGAGCTTGACCAGGTGGTGACTCCAATCACAGCTTCTGGACCAGATATAATTTTATTGCATGAGCAAATAACACATCCCCTGGTACCTGGTATACAGCTATTGGTCTGACAAATGCTTTTGTCTCCATAGTTTTTCATAAGGCCCACCAGAAACAGTTTGCTTTCAGCTGGCAAGGCCAGCAATATGCCTTCACACAGTCCTTCCTCAGGGGCATAGCAACTTTCCAGTCCTTCGTCACAATTTGGTTCACAGGGATCTTGATTACCTTTTCCCTCCATGAGATTTCACACCAGTCCATTACATTAATGACATTATTGCTGATTGAACCTAGGAAGTAAGCAGTAGCAACTACTATATATTTGTTGGCAAGATAGTTGCATGTAAGAGGGTGGGAAATAAGTCTGACAAAAATTCAGAGGCCTTCTACCTCAAATTTCTAGGGGTTCAGTGGTGTGGAGCATGTTGAGATACACCTTTTTTTTTTTTTTGAGTCAGAGTCCCATTGCATCACCCAGGCTGGAGTGCAGTGCAGTGGAACAAGCACAACTCACCTCAGTCTCAACCTCCTAGGCTCAGGCAATTCTTCTGCTTCAGCCTCCCAAGTAGCTGGGATTATAGGTATGCACCACCATGCCCCACTAATTTTTTAAAAATTTTTTGTAGATATCAGCTCTTGCTATGTTGCCCAGGCTGGTCTCGAACTCCTGACCTCAAGCATTTCTCCCACCTCAGCCTCCCAAAATGTTGGCTTTACAGGCATGAGCCACCACACCCAGCCAAGTTTTACCTTCTAAGGTGAAGGATAAGTTGTTGCATATTCTTTTCCTTAAAAGCAGTTTTATAACTTTATTTGATGTACTTGACAATCAGCAATTAGTTCTCATTCACATTGTCTGTGGATTTTTGAAAGTGGTAACAGGTACAGGTAACCAAAGTATAAAGAATGTTTGGTAAGTCTCACCTCATTATGTTTTCTGGACAACCACATACAGACATGATTCGGGACATTCCTTATTCCTTTGGCCTAGACTGCTTTGTTGTGCCTGGTATCAGTGCGTACATCTGGAGTCCCCATCTCCTTCATGGCAAAATTTCAGATCTCTTTGAGTGCCCGAAGGGCGCACTTCTTGAAGCCCACTCCACAGATGCACTTGTGAATGTTGATGGTGTATTCTTGGGTCACCATCTCCTTGATGGCAGATCGGCCCTTCTTCTCGCCGTCTTTCTTTGCAGATGCCATTGTGCTGGGCCCAAATTGGGAAGCTAATTTTAGCTATTCTAATGCTTGAGTTGTGGTCTTGTGATTTACATGTGTATTTCCATAATAACTTATGATGTTGAGCATCTTTTTACATGCTTATTGGCCATTCTTGTATTTTTTTAAAGTATTTATTAAATAATACTAAGTATTTTTGTTGCATGTCAGTATTTATCTCCCAAAGCAAATAGGGTCCAGAGATCAATATTCTGGAATATAGCAGGGAAATTAGGTTATACCAGAGAACTGTTGGTTACAGCAGAGAAATACTGGGGAACACTAGGATACTACAGAGGTGGAAGTCTGAAGGACTATGCACTTGCATAATTGAAAGGTAGTAGAACCTATTGTTGAAATAAATATGATCTATAAGACAAGTTTCCTAGACTGGAGATGGAGACATATTTCCTTTGATTGATTAAGATTTGGCCTTATTTCACTAGATTACTACACAAAAACTTAGGAAGCTAATGAGAATCAATTAAAAAGAAAACTTGGCTGGGCGTGGTACTTGGAAGGCTGAGGCGGAAGGATCGCCTGAGCCCAGCAGATCGAGGCTGCGGTAGCCGTGAGCAGTGTGCCACTGCACTCCAGCCTGGGCGACAAGAGTGAGACTCCAACTCAAAAAAAAAAAAAAGAAACTTTTATATGGAGTACTTGATGGCCCAGAAGAGGCACTTCCAGTTCTCATTTTCTTTCAAATATATCTTTATCAAATTCTCCTACTTCCATTTAAGAGGAAATATAGAGAAATAAGGATAACCACCAAAATACCATGGGAAATGTAGTTTGTCGTACAGTAATGTAGGAGTTTTATTTACATCTTTTTTTGTGTGAGTAGGAATTTATGGAGAAGACAGGAAAGCTCCCGGCAGCGGGAGGGGTCCCAAGGGCTGCCCTGTTTAAATCTTAAATGGGCAGTGGATAATAGGATGACCACCTTTTAAAAGAGGCAACCTGGGACAGCTATATGAAACAAATTTTAAAATTATATATAATATTTTATATATAATACTTATTCACACGTGTATTATGATGCAAAATAAGTGTTTACTTGAAATCAAATATAACTGTATAGTATTTATTTTCTGTTCCACACAGGCTATCATTTAAACAAAACAACAGGACTAAAGTTGTAACACTTGTTATGACTAATTAAATAAAATATGTGAGAGAATATAACAGTAGTTTTCTCAAGTTCTTCTGTGCCTTAATACATCGATTTATTTGAACTATATTTGATATTAAAATTTTGTAGGCCATATTATTGAGTATCCTTAAGAAGTTTTTAAAGACATCATTGCTTCTTAATGTAATGGTAAAATAGATTAGTCAAACATAAATTTTACTGACATGTAGCTCCACTCTTATCAAGCCTACATTACACTGATTCTTGATGGCAGTCCCATGTGATATCAAGTCACATATCCTTTCAACGTAAGATTTGAGCATGGACTGTGTAGGATTTTACTTACAAGCAACAGCATGTTTTTAGACTTGTAGGTGATCTCCAGGACCCTGGAAAGTTCTGCCTTATAGAAATGTCTTTGTTTACCAGGGGGGCTTTGGCTACCAGACACTAACAATGTGATCTATAATGAGTGCTTTGGGGCATGCCATTCAGTTTCTACCTGGGGAGGAACTGAAGAGTAAAGGTATGAGCTTGAACCTCTAGGAGGAACTGGAGACTAATGATCAGCCACGTGAACAGGATGTGATCCAGTCCCAATAAAAACTCTGGGGACTAGTGGCTCAGGGTTTTCCTGGTTGGCAATACTCTGCATATTGTCACACATCATGGCTGGCAAGAGGTAATGACATCCATGACACCACAGGAAGATGACCAGGAGCTCCACATTTGGAGCCCTCCCACACTTTCTCCTCTGTGCATCTCTTCCTCTAGCTGGTTCTCATCTGTAATAAAACTACTCATAAGTGTGCCATTTTCCTGAGTTCTGTTTAGTTGTTCTAGTTTATTCTTGACGCTTTGAGTGGTCGTGGGAACTCCCAAACTTGTAATCAGCTCATCTGAAGTGAGGGTGGTACCCCTGAACTTGCAGCTGGTAACTGAAGGGCAATCTGTGGGCACTGTGCCCTCTGACAATTTGTCAAAGTCACTGCGTTTTGAGTAACTGAATTCGAAAGACAAAAGAGATATAACTATACAATCTGAGTGTTAAGTAACAACCTTAAAACATTACATATGTTTGAAACTATGATTATCAATTAATTTTTCTCTCTTCATAAAGTTTTAAGTTCTATCTAACCTATTTGGTCATGTATAAAGAATATTTAAGCTGTCCTGATTATAAAACATAGAAGTTCCTCGATTATATTATAAAGCTAGGATTATCTTAATAGAAAACTTTACAAATAAAATATAAATTTATAGTATAATATCACCTATTATTTGTGCAAAATCCTATATAAAATATTAGCAAAAGGAATTCAGCAGTGCACTGAATTAAAAATATACTATAATAAATAGCCTATCTTCTATGAATGATTTAAAGTCAAGACACTTGAGTCTGGGCAACATTGAGAGACCTTGTCTCTACAAAAAAATTAGCCAGGCATGGTGGTGCATGCCTGTAGTCTTAGCTACTTGGGAGGCTGAGGCAGAAGGATTGCTTAAGCCCAGGAGTTCAAGGTACACTCCAGCTTAGGTGAAAGAATGTCTCTAAAAAAAAAAAGAAAAAAGAAAGAAAGAAGGAGAGAGAGGGAAGGAAGGAAATTTGTCTAATTCATTACATCAGCAAATTAAAGGAGGAAAAAATGTTCCTACTAACAAATGACAAATTTTTTTGTTTTTGCTAAAGCCTAGCATGCATTAAGTAAAATAGGAACTGAACAAAATTACTTATGTATAGCAAGGTCTGTTCATTGTAAATCAAGAAGCATTACAGCATTACATTGTTAAATATATGAAATTTCAATTAAATTGGGAAAATGAGGAAAATGTCTATTTCCACGAATACTCAACATTATTCTGAAGATTCCATCTACTGCAATACAAAATGTAAGTAAAAGAAAATAAATATTGATGGAACTTATTTCTATTTGCAGACCCATGACCACATGGCAGAAAATATAAAAGAAAAAAAAAAGAATAGAAATGAGGTTGAAAATGAGCACTATTCAAATTTAAATGTTAGTGAAACAATAAACCATAAAACAGAGTTATAATACAAGCCACCTAAGAGAAAATAAGTCTAACATTTATAAATGTTTAATACCTGGAATGATCAATACCTGAAATAGTTTCAGAATCCTGAAAAATCAACGAACAAACTCAAAAGAAACAGAGCAAATACATGAATAAAAAAGCACAGTACTGGAGATCAGCCTAAGCAACATAGAGATATTGTCTCTACAAAAACTAAAAAAATTAGCTAGGCCCAGTGGTGTGTACCTATAGTCCCAGCTACTCGGGAGGCTAAGGTGGGAGGACTGCCTGAGCCCAGGAGGTCGGGGATGCAGTGAGATGTGATTGCACCACTGCATTCCAGCCTGGGCAACAGCGTGAGACCCCCCCAAACCAAAAAAAAAAAAAGGACAGTAATCATGATTGACCAATAAACATATATGAAAAGATGCTTAATGTACCTATAATCAGGGTAATAAATATTGAAACCCATAGGTAGGGAAATGTGGACACTCATATTCAATGATTGAAGAGATTCAAAATTGGTACAATAGAGCAACAATCTGGAACTACGTAGGGAAGTCGAAAGTATACCTAGCCTAGAGTGAACAATTTATTTTGACAATTTCATTTCCAGATGACACCTTAGATTCTTAACTCTAAAGAAATCAGAAAACACACAAAATAATATTCAATATAGCATCTTTATTACCATGAAAATTCATTTACATCCTTAATCAGTTTAATGGAATATTTAGGCATGATTGATATGTACATATCAAGACCAGGTTGGAATCTTTTCCATTCCGTAGAAAAGCACTAACTCTCCTTTCAGGCAGGCAGCTGCTTTCAGAGGATGATGTGAGCTGCAAAGAAGAACCCCTACTCACCTCCTCCCAACAAAACCACTCACCCTATGTCTAAAATGACATCCTTAAAGACACTCATTGTAGTTATGGAAGCATCTACCAAAGTGGTTCACATTCCAAAGATGCTAACAGATCTTGGGAGTGAGAATTCCACATCAAGGTAAGTTTGAGATACACTCAGTTAAAAAAAAATTGCACCTACTAAATCTTTGAGAAGCTAATAATGTACACTTTGATTATTTTTAATGCTTTGCTTCATTTGCATATTTTCCCAAGAAATCTTTTTTAAAGATACCATCAAGATTCCAACCTGGGCAACATAGCAAGATCTGATAACTACAAAAAATTTTTTAAAAATTAGTGGGGCATGGTGGTGCATACCTATAATCCCAGCTACTCGGGAGGCTGAAGCAGAAGAATTGCCTGAGCCTAGGAGGTTGAGACTGAGGTGAGTTGTGCTTGTTCCACTGCACTGCACTCCAGCCTGGGTTATGCAATGGGACTCGGACTCAAAAAAAAAAAAAAAAAAAGGTGTATCTCAACATGCTCCACACCACTGAACCCCTAGAAATTTGAGGTAGAAGGCCTCTGAATTTTTGTCAGACTTATTTCC
>CAUYQG010209565.1:0-10426 GCA_963574415.1 Tarsius wallacei
TTTTTTTTTTTTTTTTTGCTGAGAGCTGGACATTCCACGGGGGCAGCCAGCTTCACCCAAAGGGAGAAGCTTCCAGCCTCCCCATTATCTCTCCAGGTATCCGAGCTCAGAGCTTTAAAAAACATCAGCTACCCCCTGCAAAGTTTGTGCTGCCCCCTCCCCCTTAAAGTCATACCACACTTGTGCTCAGGGTGTTCCACTCTCCCCAGCCCATACCCCTAAGGTGCCTACATGTTTGTGGAAGATGTGAAGGATGAAAAGAAGTGGTAGTAATTAAGTGGCGGGATTTGATCACGTACAATCACAGGATCTGGGAAACTGAAAGGGTTTTAGAGGCCATCTACGACATCCAAACCCTTCACCTTATAGCCCAGGAGATTCAGATCCAGGGTGCCAAGGACTAGCTGAATTCGTTCTGTTGACTGGTAGTAGAACCAACACTGGAGTCCCTGCCTCGTCCTCCTATCTGGTTTAAGTTCCAAGGCATATTACCTCTAGGCATTTTGAACAAAAATGATGTGACTAGAACCACCTAATTGCATCGTTTTCCTGTTCTTCTTCTTGTTTTTTTAAACCTCAAATTGCTTTTGTAGCACAATTTTAAAAAATACAGGTGGGGCATTGGTGGCTCACATCTGTAATCCTAGCACTTTGGGAGGTGGAGGTGAGAGGATGACTTAAGTCCAGGAGTTGGAGACCAGCATGAGCAACACAGAGAGGTCTCATCTCTACAAATAAATAAAAAAAATAATTAACCAGGCATGGTGTTGCACACCTGTAGTCCCAGCGGAGAGGCTGAGGAGGAAGTATCACCTGAACCCAGGAGGTCGAGGCTGTGGTAAGCTGTGACTGAGTCACTGCCCTCTAGCCTGGGTGACAGAGTGAGACCCTGACTTAAAAAAAAAAAAAAGGCAACCCCTGAATTTTAAGAAATATTTTAAGTTATTTTATATGAAGATGAATGTGTAGATACATCCCAGGCAAACTCCCAGAAGAGAAGTAATCAAGTCTGCCCCACCTGTCCTGGGAGTCTCTTCTGAATCTCTGCTCTCTCTAGGGTAAGGATTGGTCAGAGCTAAAGGTGTGAGTTATGGTGTTCAAGTCGAAGAATGTGGCTTATAGGAGGACTGTTCGCTGTGATTAACACCGTGACCTAAGACAGAGCTAAGAAAGGAATTTCAAATGGCCTTATTTCCCATTATATTACACTGCATATATTTCATGTCTTTCAATTTAGTTCAATTTACTGGATACTTCTGGTGTGCCTACTATGTACCCAGTGCCGTCCTGGTCATTTGGAATGTGTCAATGAACAAAGAACTTTGTTCCCGTGGAACTCAGGTTATAATTTCTTCATTAGAATTTCCTCAGGAATTAAAAAAAAAAAAAGAATTTCACCAGGATTATTAGGCAGGTAGAAGAGAATTTCAGTTTTGCCTCAAGCAGATACATGAATATAAACCTTTCAAACTGCCTCCCTTCCAGCCCCATGATTGTGTCTATCTTAAATTCATGGAAAACAAAGAAACAAATTTGGACGAAGTGACTTTGGTTTTATGAACTGACATTTTAATGTATGTGTATAGCAAGTTTCCCCGTTTGGTTGTTTAGTGTATGTTCATTCGGGGACCATGAAATTACATTTCTTTTATTTCAGGGACATCACTGTGGTGATTAAACTTAATGAGGTGTAAGAAGATTCGTTTTTTTCGAAGGTGGGAGTGCTATCCTGTTAGTACTGGAGACTGTAATTGCATTAGTTTGTGAGATGTAGCTTTTTATTTATTGATGAAGATGGTGTTCTGTTATTATTTTGTCTCACTTTACATCTGGTCTCCCACTGTCCTTCATGTTCACAGGCTGTGCAGTGTTGTGACTTTGTGGTAAATCCGTTTCCACAGCAGTTTTTCTCTTTAATCAGGCATTCCAGTTTTAAGCATTTTCTAATTCTCTCAATTGCTTTTTCTCCCGAACGGCATGGTTTGCAAGCTCAGGCATGTTTGTTGTTTTTAACAAAGGCTTATCAAAACGAACTTGGCAGTTTTTCAGTCGTATACAGCCAAAAAAAAAAAAAGTATTCAGTGCAGCTTTTGGGGTTGTTTTTGCATTCCTTACCTAAGCAATTGCTTTGCTTTTAAAAATTGCCAATTCGAAAGCTGTTTTCTTATGAGTACTTTTCTAGTATATGTAAAAACTCACCAGGGGAAGTGGTATAATCATTTATTTTAAAAAATTATATTATTTAAATTATTTATTTAGAGAAGGTTTTCACTCGGTCACTCAGGTTGGAGTCACAGGTCACCGAAGCCTCTACCTCCTGGTCTTAGGCTATCCTTCTGCCTCAGTCTCCCAAGTAGCTGGGACTACAGGTGCATGCCACCTTGCCCTGCTAGTTTTTTAAATTTTTTTATAGAGATGGGGGTCTCCCTATGTTGCCCAACCTGGTCTCAACCTCCTGGCCTCAAGCGATCCTCCCATTTCTGCCTCCCCAAATTCTGGGATTACAGGTGTGAGCTACCATGCCCGGCTCTGTGATATAATCATTTAACTGATAAAAACTGATCCCACAGTTGGAAATATTGGAGGATTTTTTTTTTTTTTTGAGTTGGAGTCTCTCACTCTGTCGCCCAGTCTGGAATCAGTGCAGTGGCACACTCACGGCCACCCCAGCGTCGACCTGCTGGGCTCAGGCGATCCTTCTGCCTCAGCCTTCCAAGTAGCCAGAACTAGAGGTACGTGCTACCATGCCCGGTTAAGTTTTGATTTTTGTTGTAGAGACTAGGTCTCACCAGTTGCCCCGTCTGGTCTCGAACCCATGGGCTCAGGCAATCCTCTCACCTCGCCTCCCAAAGTGCTGGGACTATAGGTGTGAGCCACTCCCCCTTTTTTTTTTTTTTTAGCAGAAAGATTTTTTTGTTTTTAGCTGACAGATTTTCTCTCTGCCTCTGTTTTAAATTTGCTCTACATCAAAGGACACCAGAAAGTGCTATTATCTGACAGTGTCCTATTTGAAGGTGGTGTCTGTTGAACACTTTGAGGAGAATCACGATTTCTGATGCTGACTAGGCTCCCAGAGTAGTTGACTTTTTTCTTCATTTGCCCGCCACCACGCCCCATCAAACGCTCTTCTCTCCTTCGTTTACTGCACGTCGATGAGTGGGATGAGTTGCTATAGCCAGGTAGAATGTTGTGTGCCATTAATTAATTAATGTGGTCATTCATTTATTCACCGAATAAATACTTACTAAGCTTCTACTCCTTGTTAAAAATGTGTGTCAGGATTGTGTTTTGGGCACCTCTTTTCCAGCACTGGTGGCAGTAGGGAATCTCAAGACACAGAATGCACCTCTGAAGCAGCTTCTGGCCTGATGTGGAAGAAAAGACACCTAAGCTATCACACCAGTTACAACCACCATAAGAGACACATAAGCACTCTAGAAACTCAAAGGAAGAAAAGAGAGTGTGCAGGCACTGTGAGGAATTGCGGGGTAGGGAAGACTTTCTAGAAAGAGAAGGACACATTTAAAATGTTCCTTGAAAGATGAACTGCACAGTAAAGCTTTTATAGAGGCAGAGGACATACCTATCTTGATGGGGGCACATCCTGGCTTCTTTATTTTTATTTATTTCAATAGCTTTAGTGAGTACAAATAGTTTTTGGTTACATGGTTGCATGGTACAGTAGTTGTGAAAAGGTCTAGATTTAAGTGTACCCATCACTCCCACCTGTGCACATTGTACCCGATAGGTGATTTTTCGTCTCTCCACCCTTTCCTCTCCTCCTCCTTCTGAGGCTCCAATGTCCATTATATAATTCTCTGTGACTTTGCAGATCCTTAGTTTAGCTCTCAGTTGTGAGAATAAGCGGTATTTGGTTTTCTGTGAGAACATGTGGTATTTGGTTTTCTGTTCCTGAGTTAGTTCACTTAGGGTGATGTTCTCCAATTCCATCCAAGTTGCTTCAGAAGACATTATTTCATTCTTTTTGATGGCTGAATAGTATTCCACATTTTCATTATCTGCTGATTGGTTGATGGGTATTTACATTGATTCCACATCTTTGCAATTGAGAACTGTGGTGCTGCGATAAACATTCAAGTGCAGATGTCTTTTGTATACAATGACCTCTGTTTCTTTGGATAGAGTCCTCGTAGTGGGATTGCTGGATCGAATGATAGATCTACTTTTAATTCTTTGAGAAATCTCCATACCTATTTCCATAGAAGTTGTACCAATTTACATTCCCACTGACAGTGTATAAGCATCCTCTTTTCTCTGCATTGGTGCCAATATTTCTTATTTTTTGATTTCTTAATAATGACCATTTTGATTGGTGTAAGGTGGTATCTCATTGTGGTTTTAATTTGCTTTTCCCTGATGATTAGTAGTGTTTTTCATATATTTGTTGGCCATTTGTTATCTTTTTTGAAGTTATCCTTGCTTCTTATTGAAGATATATAGAGACTTCCTTTTGGGGACCAATTGAGGCTGAGTCAGGTTGTATAATATAGATACTTTTACCTCTGCACCCCTTTGCAAGCATCCCCCTGTACTGGGTGATGGAATACTGACCAGCACTAAAAAAATCTTAGCCAACACTTTTCTTCCCCTCTAAAACACATTCTGGTTGTTGCTCAGACCTGGAGACCACTATGGAAAATAGCTGTTACCACCATGAATTGGTATACTTAGCTCTTACCTGCTCAGGTGCACACGTACAGCAGAATTTGGTCACAGTTCAGTGTTGTAATTTTGCTATTTAACTAAATATTGCATAAACTGATGTAATGTGAGTGTTAAACAAAGAATGTTATTTCTATGAAAACTAAGTTGATTGCCATATGGGTAGGCCCATAAAAGTAAGCCATGTTAAAAAACATCAACACATGCTGCAACACATACTGCAATGAACCTTGAAAACATTGTGCTAAGTGAAAGAAGCCAGATACAAAAGGCCACATATTGTTTGATTCCATGTACGTGAAATGTCCTGAATAGGCAAATCCAGCATAGACAAAACGTGGATTAGTGGTTGCTTGGGGGATGGAGGTCATGGAAATTGGGAGTACTGATAATGGATACAAGGTTTCTTTCGGGGATGATGGCCATGTTCTGGAATCAGTGGTGCACAATATTGTGAATATACTAAAAACTACTGAATTGTCCACTTTGCCATAATTTAAGTAGGGAAGTTTATGTTATGCAAATTTTATCTCAGTTTAAAAGAAAATCACTGTAAAGCTTAAAAAAAGCAACACGAACAAACAAGTTACTGCTACTTTTGTGAGAAATTCCATATTTATGAACTTATAGCATTTGTCATTAAGATATACATTTGTCATTAAGATTGTACAGGAGATCTGAACCTAGTTTCCAAGCTTCCAAATCACCATAAAAATCAGCAACCATTTCCCCCCAAACCCTCTCTTATGGCTTCTTGGTTTATGTAACTAAACAAAATGGCGATTAAAATGTTTTTAATTAAGTAATTAATTAGAGCCGGAGTCTCACTCTGTCGTTCATGCTGGAGTGCAGTAGCACACTCATGGCCACTGCAGCCTCAACTTGCTGGAATCAGGCGATCCTTCTGCCTCAACCTTCCAAGTAGCCAGAACCACAGGTGCACGCCACCACGCCCAGCTAATCTTTTGTTTTATTGCAGAGACAAGGTCTTGCCAAGTTGCTCAGGCTGGTCTCGAACCCCTGGGCTCAGGCAATTCTCTCGCTTCCGCCTCCTAAAGTGCTGGGACTGCAGATGTGAACCACCATGCCTGGCTAATGTAAAATGTTAACTACACTAATACTTAAAATTTATCACCCAAAACATTTGTAGACTATAATATTTTAAAATATTCCTGAACACAATTCACCATTTTGTGATTTATTTGACATGTTACAAACTAAGACCATAATTACTTATTTTGGAATCAACTGGTATTGTTTTTATAATTCTGCTTTGCCTGGTGAAATACTTTCCATGGGAGGGAATGCCTGTTTATCTACTGAAATCAATTGTATTTCTAGAAATAGTGACTGTAACTTCAAAACAGCCACATTCATAGTCCATGGAGGAACCACCAAAAAAAAAAAAACAAAAACCCACACTCACAACACAGTTAAATATGGAGAATAGAGTGCTGCTTCTTCAGTCAGGGATGGGCCAACCAGACAACTATCAAAACCCATGGTCTTTACTTTGGGTAATGACCTTACCCATCTTCATTAAATAGTTGCTAATAGGATTAGACCAAACTCACAGACATAAGTGATGTAAAAAAATAAGTGGCTTGTTCAGGTTGATACCTGATGATTTAGTATCAATAAATCAGCTGACTCAAGACTCTATATATCCATGGTTCTCAACCCTGCCTACACATTAGAATCACTCGAGGAAGGGAAAAAATGTAGGGCCAAGGCCTTACCCTCAAAAAAATCTGATCCAGTAGGTCTGGGATAAAGGCTCAGGGCATCAGTAGTTTTTGTTGTTGTTGTTTTTGTTTTTTTGTTTGTGTTTTTTTTAGTCGAGTCACTCTGTCACTGAGGCTGGAGTGCAGTAGCACGATCACAGCTTACCACTACCTCAAACTCCTAGGCTTAGGTGATCCTTCCGCCTCAGCCTCCTGAGTAGCTGAGACTACAGGTGTATGCCACCACACACGGCTCATTTTTTGATGTTTTGCAGAGATAAGATCTCAATATGTTGTCCTGGCTAGTCTCAAACTCCTAAACTCAAGTGATCCTCCCACCTCGGCCTTCCAAAGTGCTAGGATTACAGGTGTGAGCCACCGCACACAGCATCAGTAGTTTTTAAAGTTCCCTTGTGAATCTCATGTAGCAATCAGGGTTGAGAACCACTCACATATGGAATAATAATTTTCTGCTTCCTTAGAAAAAATTTATTGAAGCAAATGGTTGTTATGATTTTAACGTAGTTGATTAAAAATAACAAATGTGACTTTTATTCTTTTTTTGCATGTTTTTACGTAGAGTCCATTCAATATATGGAAAGTTTTCTTTAATGACTGAATGAATGTTCATTGATTTTTCCCCCCCTTGTGGAATTTACTAAGCTTATATTTTCATGATGTCAGAACAACCAAATGAATCACATTTGTATAATTACAGTCAACCAATCTATTAATTGACCAACTTGTTTCATGTTTTTGGTGATTGTGGTATCATATAGGTATATGAAGGGGAACCCCCAAAAATCTGGAATTTATTTATAAAAAATTGTGTATTCATTCTTTTTTTTTTTTTTTTGAGTTGAAGTCTCACTTTATTGCTCAGGCAGGAGTGCAGTGGCACACTGCTCACGGCCACTGCAGCCTTGACCTGCTGGGCTCAGGCGATCCTTCCACCTCAGCCTTCCAAGTAGCTGGAGCTATAGGCACACGCCACCATGCCCGGCTTATTTTTTTGATTTATTGTAGAGTTGAGGTCTCACCAAGTTGCCCAGGCTGATTTTGAACCCCTGGGCTCAAGCAATCCTCTCACCTCGGCCTCCCAAAGTGCTGGGATTATAGGCATGAGCCACTACGCCAGCCTGTATATTTATTCTGACATGTTTAAACTTCAGTCACCTTCAAAGTATGCTCCGTTTAATGCAATACACCCATCAAGACACTTTTTCCACTGCTCAAAAGAGTTTTTAAACTTGTCAGTTTTGATGTCTTTTAGTGCTTCTGCCATTTTTTATTTCACCTCTTCCACATCCACAAAACTTTTCCCTTTGAGGACTTTTTTCATGTGGGAAACCAAAAAAAGTCGCTTGGGGAGAGATTGAGTGAATAGATAGGGTGGGGCACGAGGGTCATGTTGTTTTTGGTTAAAAACTGCTGAACATTGGACACAGTGTGGGCAGGTGTGCTCGTAAATCACCCATAATAAAATGGGCAAATGTGTTGAAAGAATCTAAAAGAAAATTCACCGAAGCTGAATACAGCCTCTCACAACAATCCTAGCTGGTACACTGATGCAGATGGGTTCTTAGAACACTCACCTAGTGGAGGAATCCTGTACTACAAGGGGCCTGTTCTCCAAAAATAATTCCGATTTTTCTGGTGTCCCCCCTTTGTATTTGTTGATAACTTGGTCTTTTGCTCTATAACAATAATCTGTTTCCTGCAAAATAACTTATAGATGTGTCCTTGTTTATTACATGTTTCCTTAAATTGAGTCGTCAGCCTTATTGCTCAAACTTTCTCTGGATACTTTCTCTTTTAATTTAATTGTATCAAAATAGATTTTCAAAATATAGGACTTTTATATGAGAAAGATCTTATATACGAAAACAGATGTTTAAACCTTTCCCCGTGTGACTTCAGCAAAGTATGGTTAGGTTTATATATTTGTCATTAGGATTGACTATCTTTGAGAAAATGTGGCGAGGTGACTGGCTTAGACCCTGAAGACTGATCAGTGGACTACTTAGGACTGACTTTATTGTTTTATTTTTGTTTTATTAGAAAGCAGGATTTATTGAGAGGACAGAAAAGCTCCCACAGAGGGAGGAGACCCGAAGGGGTTACCCAGGACTGACCTTATTTTAAGGACATCTTTTCTTACTTTGTTTTTAATATTCATGGAGATTTTTACCCACTGTCACCAGTTAGCTTTCTAAGTTGTGCTTTAACTAATGATTCTTGTGATAAATAGTAGTATCTTCGTGGATGTTGGCCAATAGTTTTTGAACTGTGCATTATAGATTTCTGGGAGTCTCAGGGAGCAGCACAGGGGCTGTTACAGGACATGGGAACAATGGGTGGCCCAGTGGATGAAGGAAGGTGTCCAGCTTCCAGCACATAAGGCTCCTTTCTGGTGGTTTCTTCCGCAACCTGGGCAGGTGTACTGTTTTTGATTTCACATATTGGGTTTCCAAGATATTATTTTTGTTGAGTCTGAGTCTCACTCTGTTGCCCAGGCTGGACTGCAGTGGCATGCTTATGGCCACCGCAGCCTTGACCTGCTTGGCTCAGACGATCCTTCCGCCTACGCCTTCCAAGTAGCTGGAACCACAGTCGAGTGCCACCACGCCTGGCTAATTTTTTTGATTTATTGTAGAGACGAGGGCTTGCCAAGTTGTCCAGGCTGGTCTCGAACCCCTGGGCTCAGGCAATTCTCTCGCCTCCGCCTCCCAAAGTGCTGGGATTATAGACATGAGCCACCATGCCCGGCTCCAAGTAAGATTTTATTTGAACAAAGGGATTCTTGGCTAAAACAAGTTTGTAAATAAGTGGGCCATGTGTTTCTAAGTTTTTGCTTCTCTTTCGCTGCCAAATTTGGTCTATGTTCTGACAGCTCCCTAATTGTTTCTAGCTACTACTGTGTATCTGTGTTGAGAAGCATGAGAAGATTTTGGTCTTATTAACTTTATAACTTTGGTGCCTGTGGGAAGATAGAGACATAGCCAAGTGAGGAGTAAGATATTCAGGGCTAAAACTATAGACTGGGAGTTATCAGTGTAGAGACGCTGTCCAGGTTGCATGTCTGTCGAGGAGAGTGTTTACAGCAAGAGGTGAGATGGGTCAAAGATAAAATTCTGGGAAACAGCTATGCGGGGTTAAGTACACGTCTCTCTTTTCAGGTTAACCCAACACACATTTTGGTCAAGGAAGTTTACTTTCCATATTTTAATTTTACATTTCCCCCACACGTACTTGTGCATAACTGTCAAAAGAGTGAATGCCTGAGTATATATATATATGTGTGTGTATGTGTGTGTGTGTGTGTGTGTGTAGGTGTATGTGTGTGTGTGTGTGTGTGTGTGTGTGTAGGTGTATGTGTGTGTGTGTGTGTGTGTGTGTGTGTGTGTGTGTGTGTGGTCAGGGACAGGGCATGGAAACCAGCCAAGGATGTTTCTCCTCTCTTTGAAAACGCTACATCCTGCACAAATCTCCAGGGCGACTTCTATAGGCATATTGAGGTACACAATAAGGGCACAAACTTGAATGATGACCTGATGGATTTGGCAGTGCAAAGACAGTCGTTGTGGCATTTTTTGACATAAACCGACTTGTTAAGAAGTATTGTGGTTTCTTGACCTTTAAAATGCAGACATTTCCCCATATCTTTGTGCTCCCTTGTGGAACTAGAATGATGACTGTTAGGCTCTGGGCGTGGTCCCACGGAGGTTTGGGGGCAAGTCCCTTGCCTCATGGATCTGGGGCTCATTGTGTTTCATTGGCACAGACTCTGCCCCCGATGCTGGCCAGGTGATTGGCATGTTTAGTCACAAGCATCATCAGGCAACAATATATTAACTTAATTTAAAAACTCATAAGCACTCCTAGAAAATTCAAAGTTCCTCGGTAAAGAATAAATAAGTGCTTCTTCTCAATTTCACATGGAACAACAAAAGAATAAATACATGCTCACAAGTAAGATACTTGTTAAAAAGTATTTTACATTTTAATGGGACGGAAGG
>CAUYQG010209572.1:0-11251 GCA_963574415.1 Tarsius wallacei
GATATTCATTTAATAAACTTTTAGAGCCAGGCTTGGTGGCTCTGCCTGTAATCCCATGCCTTGGGAGGCTGAGGTGAGTGGATTGCCTGAGCCCGGGGGCTCGAGACCCGCCTGGGCAACTTGGCGAGACCTCATCTCTACAATAAATCAAAAATTAGCCGGGCGTGGTGGCGTGTACCTGTAGTTCCGGCTACTTGGAAGGCTGAGGTGGAAGGATCGCCAGAGCCCAGCAGGTCGAGGCTGCGGTGGCTGGGAGTGGCCACTGCACTCCAGTCTGGGCGACAGAGTGAGACTCCAACTCAAAAAAAAAAATAAAAAAATAAACTTTTAACTGTTTTCTCTATTCCCAAAGCTGTGCTGGACCAGTAAAGATACAGTCTCAACAAACCCGCTTGAGTTAGTATATACAGTGTATGATGCAAGGTTATAAGATTACACAGAGGTGCTGTGACTGCACAGAGAGCAAGAAGGACTTGCGCTCCACCCAGAGAGTCAGAAAGATGTCACCTTGAAGATAGCTATGCACTGGATTTTAAGGATGAGGCAAGATCTGTCAGGTGGTAAAGGGCATTTCGTGTCAAGGGAGGCACATACATGAAAGCTTGAAAACTAAGAAAGATACATGTTTGGAATACAAGAAAGTTGGTATAACTAGAGTATTTTAGGTATAGGAGTGGAATGGCTAGAATTTGTAAGCTAAATGGCACCAAGTTATGTTAGTCTAAGCCATGTCTTTGGAGTGAGACACAATCCAGTAAGCAGTGGAGAGATCTCTGAGATTTTTAACCATGGCAAACAACGTGGCTCTTTATGCATTTTGGATAGATAAGTTTGACAGCATTGTGGAGGAAGGACTAAGGTTGCAAGGTGCAGGAGCCTTGGCATTTTGATAAGGAGCAGATGGTACAGGAGAGAGATGATGAGTCCTCTGAGTGAAGACACTGGCACAAGGATGTAGGAGAGAGAAGGAACTGAGGAATTTATGGGAGTAAAATTGCCAGGACTGACTGATTAATTAGATGTATGGATGGGGGTGAAGGAGTGGGAAGTGTCAAGCAGCTCTGTAGTTTCCAGCTTGGATAGCTGGTTAGATGATGTATCATTAGCTCATATAGGAAGTACCATGGGGGAAGCATATGTGTCAATGTAAACATATATGTAAGCATATATGTTTAGACTTGGAGCCTATGTTTGGCTCAGGAGCTGTGTTAAGTTTCTCATCACCTGTTTAACTTGTTTAGATGTATGTATGAAACTTGTATTCTTTACAGTTTTGAAAATAAATGCCATCTGAATCCAATATATTTATAATATAAACTGTATTAGCTTCCCTTTTGCAAAAAAGGAATATGTAAAAATAAAAAGAAAATCAAGATTTTAAGACAAACTCCTAGTTCTTCTTTATACATCACACTTCAAATTCTAGCACTCTACCATTTAAAATTGTTGCCTATCAACAGGTAACATTTTCACCCTTGCTGGGGGGGCGAAAGCAGAAAATAAAACAGGGTTCTTAAGAATTCACAATATAACTTAGAAAAACTGATATATATCTATTCATGCTATCCAATCAGTGAATTAGTTTGTTAGTGATGTATATTTCAGTTATAAAACACTGAAGCAGTGTGAATGTAGAGTCAAGAAAGGGCTATAAGATTTTTTTTTTTTTAATGAAGGAAGAAACTATTGCAATGTCAATTATACTCCTCAACTACCACTTTGCCAGTAACCCTTTTTCCCCAGCTACATTACTCTTCCCTGAGATCCGGAAGCACTCTGTGATTTCTTTTATCATAAACATATTTGCAGTTGGCTGTTGTCTTGTCTGTCTCCTCAATTAGCCTGAGTTCCTGAGGTCAGGAACTATTTTACTCACTTTATATCCCCAGCTTTTGACTCAGCACAGAACCCATGGTAACCCTTAGATTGTCGATCAGAGCTAAAGCTAAGAAGAACTTTCAGGTACAGGAACGTATTCATATTGCCAGTGACAATCAGTGTTACCATTTCGACAACTGGAAGTTACGGAGTGGCAAGATATCATGGGATGAGAACAAGGGTGACTACCACCTCACCCCAGCTCCAGTGTCTCTGCTGAGAGCCTTATTCCTACATAGAGTAGGTCGTCTTGGAGGTCATGGATTTTTGTCTTGATCATCTTTGTGCTCCCTGAAGCCCAGCTCGTAGAAGGTACTGGATAAAGTTCCTAAGGGAAGGCATGAGGAAAAGAATGAGTCTCATTCCAACTTGTTAAAGTGTTTGAGAATCACGAAGGATATTTGGAAGGTATCCTCCACAATAGGGCTGGTTTACAGTCAACAGTAATCTTTTTAAATGAAACCACAGTCTTTTTTTATGCATATTTGTTTTGGTTTGCAAATCTGCTTTTCTGCCTGTCCCTCCTGTTCTTTCCAGATGCCTATACTGACATTCAGCATTGCCCTTGCCGTGCCACTACAGACAACTTCATTTCCTTGTTTCCTTTTGAATTAATTATTAACTGCCTAGTTCCTTTTAACGTAAGTGATAAGAGAGACACAGGCAGACAGAAACTGTATTTTTGCAGGTATATGTAAGTATGTGCGTCTTTTGGATATAAAAATGATCAGAGATGGGGAAGGACCAAAATCCCATAAAGGAGAATAGAATAAATGGAAAACTGTGGTTTTGAATGAAATATCTCTTTTAAGGGACAATGAGATTTTAACAAATGAGATAATCATATTGAAGTTGAACCTAGTCTTCAAACAGTAACTTGATTTTAATAAACAACAAACTGTTGTTGGTGCGTAAGGCAAAAAATAAAATTGTCAGAAGCAAAGCCATTCTCAGAAAGTAGGAGAAAAATAACAGTATTAAGCACGGTGGGGTGGGGGTGGGGGAGTCTTTGAAAAGTTACAGATTCGAATTAGGCAGCGAACTGCCTAACTAACCACAATTTAAGTTAAATCATCAGCATTTCCTATTTGCTTTGAGTGTCCATGGTTGTTTAGACATCATCCTGGTTAATAGGAATAATGGTGAAACCAACAGAGGTTATTCTAAACATATATGCTTACATTGATACAATATGATAAACTATAAAATGTATAAATTATAAAGTGAACTTTTAGCACAAACTCTTACATTTAAAGTAGAATAAAGTTGATTTTAATAGAATAAAAATCTCTTATTCAAACCCCAGGGTAGTTATTAGGTGATTTATATGTAAATGACAAGAGAAAAAGACCAGGCTTGGTGGCTCAGCCTGTAATCCCAGCACTTTGGGAGGCCGAGGTGAGTGGATTGCCTGAGCCCGCAGGTTCGAGACCCGCCCGGGCAACTTGGCAAGCCCTCATCTCTACAATAAATCAAAAATTAGCCGGGGATGGTAGCATGCACCTGTATTTCCGGCTACTTGGAAGGCTGAGGTGGAAGGATTGCCGGGGTCCAACCGATCGAGGCTGTGGTGGTCGGGAGCATGCCACTGCATTCCAGTCGGGCGTCGGAGTAAGACTCTAGCTCAAAAAAAAAGAGAATTATTTCCTAGTAAAACACCTCTGATCTATGAAAGTACCAAACGTTAAATTCATTATTTAAATGAGGAAAGGAGTGGGAAACTTAGTACTTTGATTTAAGATGGAAATTTTATTTAATGAATACATATCTATGACATAATATTGGAAATATCACTGCATAATACTGTTAGAAATCCAGAAATGACCATCACTTACATTGGGCAATTTCAGGTCTAATGTGTTTTTAGTGGGTACCCCAAAAATTCCTAGATGCTTAGTAAAGCTTCTTTATTAACACATTTTAGTTAGCGTGTATTTGTATGCCTTCTTTTTGCTTCAAACTGACCTTGTTTTGGGTGAGGGAAGTATAGTTATAAAAATAAGTTTGTTAAACTGTTAGGCCGGTTCTACTTTTTCCCTGTTCTAAATGGCATCACATTCATCTTTATGTATATAGCTCTTTACTTGGGATAGTTTGCCTGCAGTGGCTGAGGTGGGTGATACATGCAGTTTTCTGGCATTTGACAGATATTACCATATTGCCCCCTCAATTGCTGTTTCAGTCTACCTGCCACTGTGGGTGCTTGAGATGACAGTGTCTTCAGCATTGGATTTCATAATTTAAAGCCATTTATTCTGATCCATGTCTAAAAATATTTATTGTGCCTTGATTATGGAGATTAACTTTTTTTTTCATATTTCCTTACGAATTATTACTTTCAGATTAGAACTTAAAGGCATCCTTAGCTTGTTGAAATATTCAACATCATAACTGATATTCTATAATTAAACAATAGGGTTAGACAATCTTGCTCTCTAGACTGATGTAGAGGATATGATTAAAGTTTTAGAAAAATTCAACCTGAAATCATTTGGACATTTTTTTTTTCCTCCCACTTTTCTTTTCTTTTTTTTTGTTTTTGAGTTGGAGTCTCACTCTGTCACCCAGACTGGAGTGCAGTGGCCACTCCCGGCCTCCACAGCCTCGACCTGCTGGGCTCCGGCGATCCTTCCGCCTCAGCCTTCCAAGTAGCTGGAACTACAGGCGCGCGCTACCACGCCTGTCTAATTTTTGATTTATTGTAGAGATGAGGTCTCGCCAAGTTGCCCGGGCGGGTCTCGAACCCGCGGGCTCAGGCAATCCACTCACCTCAGCCTCCCAAGGCGCGGGATTACAGGCTGAGTCACCAAGTCCGGCTGAGATGCAGTATTGTATTGTGGTTGAAACTGTGGGCCCTGGAGCCAGAGTATATGAGCTTAAATCACATTTCTTTTTATTACTAGTTGTGTGACCTTTGGTGAGTTTCTTAGCTTTTTTTATTCTTCAGTTTCCCTGACTGTGAAGTAATAATAATATGTCTTAGGTGGTTGTTTTGGGCTTTATACTGAGGTGACGTATATGGAATCCATAGAATTATGACTGGGTCATAGTGAACACTTAGTGCATGTCCGCTGTTCCTAATAACCTATTTTATTTTCAATTTGCTGCTTCATAAGATCTAAGCTTTTAAAAGGATGGACCTTGTCTTTGTTTTCTCAGCATCCAGTGCAAAGAAGGCGTTCAATGCTCTGTGAATGCATAAATGAACATTAAACACCATATGGAAGGTGTTATTTTACTTTGTGGTATTTTCTTATTCCCCAGTACTTTCTGACACATTTAGGTCATACAGGAGCAAGCTAGCCGTGTGCATGGCAAGTCTTTATTTAATTATAGTAAATTAAAACATATATTATATAAGAGATTACATTATTTATTTCTAAAGCAAAGTTTCTAAACTTAGAGAAGGATAATGTAAGTTTGACAGAATTTTATTGTTTGGGTGATTTGTATTACAAAATCAGCAGCATTCTTTCTTATTGGTGTGTGAGATCCTTTATGAGATCCTTTTTGTGCCACTAGCTTCAAATGACCACAAAACTCACATGTTTCTCATGTTGTTGGCTTAGATGAAAATTCTCTTTCCCATCTTTGTTGAATCTGTCATGTATTTTTGTATTTTAAATGTTTTAAAATCACATCATGTGTCCAGTAGACGAAAACAAGCAAGCTCTTGCCATCTTCCTGAGAAGATTTCTAAATGACATGAAATTTCATTTTACAGAAACATCGTCTGGCAAATACACAAGACATTTATCTCCCCCTGTTTCTAGATTAATACGGTTTTATTTAATAAGTGCACAATCATCTTTAGGCTAACTGCATTGTGTGGCAGTCCCTAGTCTTCTGGATGCCTATATTAGAATTAGATTTGTCTATGAGTGATAGAAACTCAAAATAACAGTGGCTTAAACAAGCTAAGAGTTTTTTTCTCTCTTATGTAAACATAAGCAGTCCAGGGCTGGAATGTCAGTTCAATCAGGACAGACCAAGGCTCTCTCCGGCATGTTGTTTTTTTTTTTGAGTTGGAGTCTCCCTCTGTCACCCAGGCTGGAGTGGCACTCTCACGGCCACCGCAGCCTCGACCTGCTGGGCTTAGGTGATCCTTCCACCTCACCTTTTCAAGTAGCTAGAACTACAGGCACTTGCTACCACGCCTGGCTTATTTTTTGATTTATTGTAGAGACGAGGGCTTGCCAAGTTGCCCAGGCTGGTCTCGAATCCCCGGGCTCAGGCAATCCTCTCTCCTCGGCCTCCCAAAGTGTTGGGACTAAGGGCTGAGTCACTGCACCTGGTCATGCTGTTTTACCATCCTTAATATGCATCTTTGGCCGGGCTTGGTGGCTCAGCCTGTAATCTCAGCACTTTGGGAGGCCGAGGCGAGTGGATTGCCTGAACTCACGGGTTCGAGACCCGCCTGGGCAATGTGGCAAGACCTCGTTTCTACAATAAATAAAAAAAATTAGCCGGGCGTGGTAGCGCGCGCCTGTAGTTCCAGCTACTTGGAAGGCTGAGGCGGAAGGATGGCCGGAGCCCAGCAGGTCGAGGCTGTGGTGGCCGGGAGCGGCCACTGCACTCCAGTCTGGGCAACATGAGACTCCAACTCAAAAAAAAAAATATGCAGCTTCAACTCCTGGTTTAAGACAGCTGCTCCAGCTCCAACCTTCACACCCTCACTGCAGCCTGCAGGAAAAGGAAAAGGAAAAAGAACACTGCTGCTATTTAAGGTTACTTCCTGGAAGTTGCACATACATTCCTGTTTAGCAGAACTTGGTCACGGGCACACTTAGATCAAAGCAAGACTTGGAAATGTAGTCTTTTCCCGGGTGGCCACCTGCTCAGCTAAAATTTGTGGGTCATATTTCTGAGAAGAAAGGGTAAGTGTACATTAGATGACTACTACCGGTCTGTGCTGTGACACTGCCATTTAGCTGTCTCAGGTTACTAGGGTCCAAGACTAAAAAGCAGTGGGAAAATGGCCCCTCTTGATGTATGCGTTTGACCTTTTCAAAATGGTCAAAATTAGGGGGTAAGCTAGTATGAGACTCTTTTTAAATTTTAGAAGCTATGTTAATTTTATCCATTGACTACAAATATTTTTTAAAACTTTATTAATGTTGTTGCAAATAATTTTCTCATAAAGCAGCAATAAAAAAGGGACATATGACACCAAAGGCACAGGCACCAAAAGACAAAACAGACAAACTGGAATTTATCAGAATGAAAAACGTCCATGTATCAAAGAACACTAGCAACAGTGAAAAGGCAAACCCAAGGAATGGCAGAAAAACAGTTGCGTATCACATGTCTGAGAAAGGAATTAATATCAAGAGTATATGGAGAACTACAGCTTAACAGCAAAAAAGCTAAACAATACAATTTTTAAAATGGGCAAAGGACTTGAATAGACGTTTCTCCAGAGAAAACATATAAATGGCCCATAGTGTGCAAAAAGATGCTCAACATCACTAATCACTAAAGAACTGCAAATTGAAAACCATAAAAAGATACCACTTTACACCCATTAGGATAGCTATTGCTAAAAAAAAAAATGGGGGGGGGAGGGGGGGTGGGAAGGGAGGGGAAAGAAAACCAGTGAGTAAGTGTGGGTGAGGATGTGGAGAAACTGGAACCCTTGTGCATTGCTGCTGGAAATGTAAAATGGTGTAGCCTCAGTGAAGAATCATATGGCGGTTCCTCAAAAAATTAACAAGAGAATTGCCATACAGTTCAGCAATTCCACGGTCGAGTATCTACTCAAATGTATTGAAAGCAGGGCCTCAAAGAGATGTTTGTGCGCCCATGTTCATAGCAGTATTATTCACAGTAGCCAAAAGGTATAAGCAACTCTAGTGTCTAGCAATGTATGAATGGATAGTCAAAATGTGGTCTATACATACAATAATAGTCCAGTGATTTGAAAAGCCAACTCTGAACTTCTCATATTTGTAAGTTGAATTGAACTGGCAAAGCCTTAGAAAATCTGCTTTATTACAGACCCTGCAAAAGTAACACCATTGTATGGACCAAGGGTTGGCAGATTTTTTCTGTAAACAGCCAGGTAGTAAATAGGTTTTGTGGGCCACATTAGTTCTGTTAGATATTCTTCTGTGTTTTTTTTAACATCCTTATGAAAATACAAAAACCTTTCTTAGATTGTAGGGCCATGCCACAAAAGCCTTTCATATTCTTTTTTGCCAGATCTGTCTCACAAGCTGTCATTTGCTGACCTCTGGTAGACCATGAGGCCCTTCTGCCACCAAGCCACAGCTAACAGGCAGATGTGGCCTTCTGGTAAAGATCACCAGTCTTGAGGGTGGCCAGAGCCTCTGGCTGGGTCTGGCTCAGAATGAGCAGAACCTGTGAGGTCTCTTTCCCGAGACTTTGACAAGGAAGCATTTAGAAGTAAGCAACGTCAAGAGGAACAGAGTGTGGATCCTAAGTGGCCGTCCTCTAGAATAGCCTCAGTTCCAATCCTGTAGAGTAAATCACTTTTTTTGAGAAAATTTATGTGTTTATTTTAGCCTAGAGATCCTGAATCACTCTTACGCACTACAAATGTAAATGACACACACACAAGACAGTCTGGCAATATCTAGTAAAGTTGAATAGGGGCATATCAGTGACTCAGCAATTCCGCATTTAGGTATTTTCCTAGAGAAATTCTTGTCTGTGTGCACCAGAAGATAAGCACAAGAATGTTCACAAGATGTCACTGAGTGTCCACAGAGACTCTGTTAACTTGATCAAATTCCAGCTCTGCCACTTACAAGTTACCTCGTTTTCTGTGCCCCGTTTTCCTCATCTGTAGGGCGAGCATAATCGTTTTATTCTCACAAGGTTGTTGTAAGGATTAAATAAATTAAGATATGTAGAGTGCTAAGCACACACCAAATGCTATGTTTTAAACTATTGCTACAATTGTCATTTTGATAGAACAGTGTTTATAGTCGCAAAAAACGGAAAACAACAACCTTCATCCACCGAAAATGGGTGAATGAACTGTAGTATATTTACACTATGGAATCCTATAGCCTAGGAGTAAAAAGAATTAACTAGAGCAATAAATATCAACACGTACAAATCTTAGAAACAATGGGAAGAGAAAATGCAGGCACCGAAGGAAGCATGTAGTCTGATCCCTGTGTTATAACATAAGCAAAATTAAACCTACTATTTGGAGATCCATTCATAGGTAGCAACAGTACAAAGACGAGCAAAAGAATGGGAGAGAAACAAAACTCAGCATATGAACAGGGAGATGGGATCTTCAGTGACCTTTGTAAAGTCCTAGAAGTTCATAAATTGGGTGATAGGCGCGTTGGTGTTCTTCCGTGTTATAAATGTAGAAAAATTAACCTCGGTGAAACAAATCTGTAAGGTGAGTTTTACATGGACATGAACCGAGCTGGTTGAAATTCAGAGAATAAGAATTAAAACAAGAGTTTTAATAGTTAACATATTCCATAAAGAATTCATGAAGGAACTAAATGGGTTGAGCAGAGTTTGCTCTAGGAAATAATTTTTGATGAAAACTTATCATGCTGGTATACTGAGTGAAATGTCAAGGTCAGTGTGATCTGGTGGTGCAAATAGTTGAACCAAACCATCCTATGCATAGTGAGCAAAACTTAAGTGGTACCATGGGCGTGGAATTCATAGAATGAGCTTTACACATCCATAGGAAAAACAAGGTTTCTGATAGAGGAGTCTGGGTGGGGAGCAGGTGGTCAGGAAAACCTAAACAGCCAAATAATCAAAAGGTAAAAGAGCAAGAAAGTAATTCATTTCTAGAGATAAGAGAAGTGGAAAAATACAAGGAAATCTCCATATGTCATAAAAAAGAAGAGTGAATTCAGCATTGCGGTGATTGGAAGTTTGGTTTACTTTCCCCAAGATGTAATTAAGCTGGGACATGCAGTTTAGAGTAGACATATCTGCAGACCGCTTCTCTTCCAAAAGCCACTGCGTACTCAGCTAGTTTCCCAGGCAAGAGCAGATACACTGCTTCTTCGATATCTTCAGGCATGAGGGTACGGCGATTTCTGAGATACATCAGACGGCAGGCTTCCGTGGCAATGCGATCTAAGATGTCGTTGATCAGGGCGTTTATGACGTCCAAAGTGCAATGTGACAGGCTTTTCCGGGGATCCACTTCCTTTAGGATCCTCTTTATGTAGAGTGAGTAATTTCGATAGTCAAAATTAGTGCGGAAACATGACTTCTTTCTGGAGATTGGGTGTAGATGTCCTCTGGAGCACTTGTACTTTTTGATGATGAATCTGGCCATTGTAGATGTTATTTCCCTGATGAGTTACTAATGGAGAGAAGGACCTAAGAATAATGGGAGTTCTTCTATTTATAGTGAAATGTCACAGTCAGACTGTGGAGGCTTCTCTCTGATTGGTGGTTGCTTTTCCTTTGTCACAATCAACTGACAACAGCACTGATTTGTCATGCAAGGCGAATCTTATTCTTGGCCAACCAAAGTTTTTCATAAGAATAAGGATTGAGACTGATTTAAGGGCAGAACAAAGGCGTGCTCATTTTTCTACTGTGTTTCCTAGCAATTTGCAAGTATAATATATAATATTCTCAGAATTGGACACAATCTCATCAAATTGGGGGCACTGGTAAGAGTAAAGGAAAAGGTGCCATAGCCTTTTCTGGGGATCATTGTGTTTACAAATGCATTTCCAAAATTTGTTTTATAAGCAAATGAATAATTAAGTCATTAAAACATCTCACAATGTTTGTTTCATAATAAAAATAAACACATATGGTTAATCTGGTTTTAAGAATTGTGACCTTGCCTGGGCGTGGTGGCTCATGCCTATAATCCCAGCACTTTGGGAGACAGAGGCAGGAGGATTGCCTGAGCCTGTGGGTTCAAGACCAGCCTGGGCAACATAGTGAGACCTCGTCTTTACAATAAATAAAAAATAAATTAGCTGGGCATGGTGGTGCACGCCTATAGTTCCAGTTACTTGGAAGGTTGAGATGGAAGGATTGCCTGAGCCCAGCAGGTTGAGGCTGCAATGGTTGTGAGCAGCGTGCCACTGCACTCCAGCCTGGGTGACAAAGTGAGACTCCGACTCCAAAAAAAACATTGTGGCCTTTATTTATTTATTATTTATTTATTATTTTTAAAATGTGGGATATAATTCAGGGTCAGGTACCTTCATACAGGTGAAGTCTGAGCCTCCCACTTGTCCTCACTTCACCTGGTTTGGGATCAGGTATCCTTATTAATGCCGTGTGCCTCCACCCCCACCCCTGGCAGTGACTCGCTACTGCCAATCGTTTTCATGTAGTATTATGATAAATGTTCAGGGTCCACTTACGAGTGAGAATATGTGGTACTCAGTTTTTT